>CAUHTR010001739.1:0-71390 GCA_959609185.1 Schmidtea polychroa | reverse complement strand
TGATCTATATAAACATTGACAAATCTAAAATTTGTCACAATTATTTTTAAATTTACAAATAACGAAATTTAAAATTAAAATGGACGCAGATTTACACAATATTTTGAATGCCATGTTGATGGGTGAAAATGGTAAATTATTTAGTTATTATTATTATTATTATTTATTATTTTAGAGAATTTATGGTTTCAAGTGACCGAAGATGATTCAATTTTGAATGTTGATAGGATTTTCGGTAAATTTAAATATTTTAATTTTTATGAAATTATTATTTTTATTTAGAACCTATTATAATTAGCGACGACGATGATGTCGTGTTTATTGGACAAAATGATGCCCCTGATAATGATGCCTTATTTGTTGGGCAAAACAATGTTTTCAATAAACAAAGTAAATTTATTTTATTTTAGTATATTATTTTTTAAAAAACATTTTAATGTTTAATGTTGACATGGATGCAGATACCCCAATTAATAATGATGAGGAAAACTATGTGGAAAATGCCCTCACTTCTATTGAGGAGAATAATGTTGACATTTCTATTGATGAAAATAATGCCATCACTTCTATTGAGGAGAATAATGCTCACATTTCTATTGATGAAAATAATGCCCTCACTTCTATTGAGGATGTAGCTGATGAGGAATCTGATTCCGACCAGGAATCACAATGTAAGCCTTTATTTATTTTTATATTTCTTTAAAAAAAAATTTTAAAATTTTCTTAATCGCTTTTTTAAACAGTTGCATAAATCTTATTTGTAAAATTATTATGTTTTTTGAATTATTATTATTGTAATTATGACGAAATTATGAAGAAAATAATATGATGGAAATCATAAAGAAATTACTATGATGAAAATTATGAAAATGAAGAAAATACTATGATGGAAATTATAAAGAAATTACTATGTTGAAGATTATGAAAATGAAGAAAATACTATGATGAAAATTATGAAACTATTATGACGAAAATGAAGAAAATTATGAAAATGTTATATTGAAATTATTATAACGAAAACAGAGAAAATTATGAAAATTTATATTTAAATTATGCAAATGTTTAAAAAAAAAGTGTTTAAGAAACTATAGTTTTAAAATATTCCTTGTAGTTTGCAATGAGCAACTATATTAGTTAAAATAATAATAATAATAATAATAATAATAATAATAATAATAATAATAATAATAATAATAATAATAATAATAATAATAATAATAATAATAATAATAATAATTATAATAATAATATATCTTGTAGTCTGCAGTCAGCATGCAGCTACATCTCTTTATTTTGATTTCCCCAATAAATGTAGTCTGCATCGAGCATCCAGCTGCATCAAACTATTTATTTATTAGGTAATAATTACCCTTTATTAAATGTAGTCTGAATCGAGCATGCAGCTATATCAAACAATTTATTTATTAGGTAATAATTACCCTTTATTAAATGTAGTCTGCAGTGAGCATGCAGCTGCATCAATAATAATGATGATAATAATAATTATAATAATAAAATCCCATATTATAGTTTACAAGACTTTATTAATATTTTACAATTATTAATATTTATTTCATTTTTATAATGTTTTTAAATGAAACATATATCAATAATTGTAAAATCCTTATAAGAACTAAATGATAATTGCGTAAAAGAAATATAAATGTTATATAAATACAATTTCATGACTATTATTAATTTATAAAAATAATTAACAGGCAAATTTTATCCACATTACTGCCAGGCTTCAACTGGTCACTCAAAATTATGTCACAAAGTGATGAAAAAATATTATAGTCGTAAATTTTATGGCATCAAGTACTATATATGCCCAATATGCGAGACTTCCCATAGCATTAAATATTTAGAGTTTTACAGTATACATAAATCCCATTTAAATCAGTTCTCTTTAAATAAAAAGGATTTATTTAACAAACTGCAAAATACCGCAAAACCTGTAAATAATATTACAAAACCTGTAAATAATATTACAAAACCTGTAATTAAAACTACTACAAAACATATAAAACCTGTAAATAATATTACAAAACCTAATTAATAATGTTATTAATGTAAATAATAATATAAATAATTTAGTATTGGGTCTGATGCTCCCTCTAAAATTAATAAATTAGATCAAATAACTGCCAATGATGTGGTTAATAATATTCAAGTAGGCGGTTCAGTCGATATTGACGATGAACCTGAGTAGTAGGATGTGTCACCTCCAGGACATGTCACATCCAGAACAGGTCAAGGTCAAATTTTAAGGTCAAGGTCAAATTTTTTAAGGTCAAGGTCAATTTTTTTTCCCTTCGAATACATCAACTCAAATTTAACAAGGTTAGTCACACAAATCGAATTCTGAAATCAAAAAAATGCATTTAATAAAAATTAAAATCATCGACATATACAACCGCCGTTCGCCCGCCCCGATGGGGCTGGCGCGGTAGTTTGTAAATTTGGTTTAGTTTGAATATTATTATTTGATACATAGTTTTATTATTTACAATATTCAAAGTATTAATAACAAAGGTAAAGAAATAAATGTTTATTAAATTTATATAGTATGATACTCATTAATATACATTGAACATGCTTTACATTTGCGAACATTTGAATCATGGCATTTAGAACATACAATTACATGTCCGCAAGGTAAAAACAAAACCGATACTTGATTTTCTTTACAAATGTAACAAGTTAAATACATTTTCCTACCATCATTGAGTTTTTTCCTTAACTTATTTTCAATCAATTCGGATTTCGATATCCATTCATAAATCAATCTACTACTATATCCTGGTTCCAGCCTTAAATCCATACAATTCCAAAAGCATTCATTCAATGAATCATTATCTACTATTGCTTTGTCTAAATGCATCAAATAAATCGATAACTTCAAAATGCATTTATTGTAATTAAATAAATCAATCAAATATCCAATGGAGGAATGTTTGAAAATTTTTAAAATTTTTATGGCTTCCTTTTCAGTGAGAGTATCATAATTGTTCATAAAATCTTCAACGGTGCAGTTTAAAAACTTGAATGATCTCGTGGTCATCAGTAATTTCTTAATAAATTTATGAAAATACTTATATTCTGCACACATTTATAAGAGATACATTAAAACAACTCATTTATTAAACAAGAAAATAATTTAAAATCAATAATGGTAATTTTAAGGATTACCTTCGATAGATTTTATTGAATAATGGTTCATTAAAAAGGTCTTGAAGAGCTCTATCCAATGGTTATATATTTGAAGATATAATATTTGTACACAATATAGTAAGTATTATTATTTTTATTATTATTATTATTTTTATTATTATTTTTATTAACAAACTACATTCTAATAAAATACTTTTACACATCAAATTATTAAAAAAAAAAAATCAAAGAAATAAAACCGATAATTATAAAACGAAAAAGAGACTTTACAATAATTTCTATTTTACAAAAATTCAAACAAGTCCGATCACAGAATTAAATTAATTTTGTAGATGTTGATTGATGAGATCGGGATCTGCTCCTGATTGAATATCATTATCGTCATTATCAATGACATCAACCCCTAAATAATGACCATATGCAAAACTAGAGTTTTTCTCTACCCATGCTCTTTTATCATCATGATTAGTTAAAGCAATCTTTTAGTTTTTAAAGGTAAAAAGCTGATGATTTCGGGTTCCTATTCTAGTCTGAGGTACAGAAATAACTGTGTTGTTGTTGTAACAGTCTAAATAGGATTGATGTTTTATATCTGTACCTGGTAATTTTACGCCCTTAGCTCTCATAGTAGATTTATTTCCTAAAAGACTGTAGCACTTTGGTCGCAAGAAAACCCACTCACTATATCCTACACCCTTACTCTCATCCTTAAACTTTCCTATAACTGAGTCGAGTCTCCTAGAATATAAAGGATGAGAGGGATCATAATTTGAGGTGTCTAACAAGTCATCCGAAATCATCGCTGGCAAAAGAACGTCAAGCTTTACATTTTTGACCTCTAAGAAGAAACTATCGGTATCACCCGCAACTATATTTATATCACAGTTAAACTGACTCCTATATTTTGCTAATTCTATGTACTGTAATTGATACATCCTTAGTTTGGATAAATCCAGCACTGATTGTCCGATGTAGCTGGGTCTATCCTAACATATAGACTCCTTATTGAGATGTACACCAAAAAGATCATCAATTTTGATGGTTTTGATGAATATGTAATTAATTTTTCCGCGGAATTACATAGTCGTAAATTTAATCTCTTCTTAAGGTTTTCAACGGATTTACCGTACAAGCTATTATTATACAATTTGAATAAATCTCTGTACAGTTCACTGCTTGCTTCAGCTCTTAGCTGTGTATTTTTATTTATATAATTTTTAAAAATCGGTGCTTGCTTGAATTTTATAGCCCTATGGATGTGTACAACTTTGGCACCAAGAGACAAATAAAGCTTGAGAAGCCTCCAATGAAGAACATGGTTCTTCTTTGGCCAATGCGTGAGCATCAACTTCTCAACTTTCGAACCAGGCGGGCACATTTTCTCAGGAGCAAGAGGAAAGTCATTTAAAAAATCATGAAAAATTTCTGGAATATCTATATCCACTTCTATGGTATAACCATAGGGAAGGATTTCAATGTCAGCATTCATGCACTCAAGCAATACATCATTCAATCCATCATACACCCAAGTGAAATCAGCAAAAGGAAGATTTTGCTAAGAGCCCAACCATACAGATTATTTATATCAATATATAATAATTCTGTATTATCAGAAGCAGCAACGTAATGTTTGTTAACAAATGTTAACCCACCACGTATTCCTCCTTCGTAAAAATTGAACATTTCCATGTCCTGTAAAAGTTCTATAGGCTCAGTTAATGTCATAAGCGCTGAGGCCCATGACATACCGGAATACCATAAAAGTTTAGAGGTTCTAGACCATTGTATGCAATGGCCTTGGCACGGAATTGTTGGAAATAGTCCGCAAGGAGGAATACATCCAATTTTTGATAAGTTAACATATAGTCAGCCAATTTAGTACAACGTTGTTGAGTCCAAATAAGTTGAGCCTTAGCATACTCATCTTCAGTAACACCAGACCAAATAGGAGGCAATTCATAAGTGGTTTTCAAGTACATCCAAATCAGTCGCATAATCATAAGGAAATATGGCTTTAGCATCTATTATTAGCCTATCAAAAACCGACGAAGTCAAAGAAAGATCAGTTAGAGTTTTTACAGCCTTAGCCAAAGAACAATTAACAAATTGTATGCTGTCGATAAAACGAACAGCTAATTTTTTAATGTGAACAATAGTAGTGGAATAACCATGCACCCCAGCACCCCCACCCTAAAAAATATGCTCTATATCTACATGTTTTCTTGATTTAACACCCTGGTTTTAACCTAAATCCTTCATTTCTAAGGATTTTTAATTTTACACCCAAATTCTCTTTATTTTTTATTTATTTAGTTTTTTAACATAAAAACTTTAAAAACAAACTAGAAATCAATGTGGTTATAGATTAATAATTTCGGGTGAGGATGCTGGGGTGCATGGTTATTCCACTACTATAGCCAGCTTTGCAAGCCGGCTTTACTTAAAAAATTAAAAATGTGATTCAAGTTCTTTAATTCTTTCCTTTAATTCTTTAATCTTATCTAGTCTTTTATCAGCAACCTTTACAGCATTTATATAAAAATGTCTATACTTTTCATTTTCTATCATTAATTCCTTAATGTATTCTAATGGGTTTTATTCTCTTCTTTTTATTCTTTTATATCTAACTTTATTCAATTCATTTTCCATTCTTTCATTCATTTTTAATAAATATATTTTTATTGATTTTTTAATATATAAAAATGAATAATATAAATCTTAAAATTCAAGAAAAAAATAAATTAAATCTTGATTATAATAAAGAATTTACTCATGAAATTAAAAAAAATGATATTTTAAAAATCTCGCCAACTTCAGGATCTATTGCAAACTTAAATCGTAGGGGTGATATAGTTTTTCAATCTCTTCAAACATCAAACCCAATAGATATTTGTAATGCCAAATTATATTATAAAATTGAATTAGAAATTGAAGCGATAACAAAGATATAACCCTAGAAAATAATTTCTTTCCAAATTTATTCTCTAGTATGAGATTAAAACTAGGATCATCAGAAATTGAAACTGTTTTACATCCAGGAGTATATTCTACAATGTTAAATTTTATTTTAACTGGTTGTGATTATAAAAATGAATATGGTGAATTAACAGGTTGGATTCCTGATGTTAATAAAGGAGATTTAGATAAAGATGGTTTAGATGTAAACCATGGTTACTATAAAAGAGCGAACTTTATAAGTTGAAAAAATTTGAAGGTTATTTTGAATTAAAACACTTGTTCGGATTCCTTCAAAACTATAACCGTGTACTTCATAATGTTTTTATAGAATTCATCTGTAATAGACTAGATGGTGATAAAAGATTATTTTATGGAGACAAGGATACAAAAGCTAAATTAAAATTATCAACACTTGAACTCCATATACCTGAATGGACATTAAATCCACATTCTGAAATCAAACTCCTTGAAAGATTAAATTCCAACAAATCTATAAATGTAAATTATTTAAATCGAATTTGTAGTGAATTCACCATGACAGAAGGGACAACATATTCTATAAAGGTAGCAAATTTAGCATACCGACCAAGATATATCTTGATTGGATTCAAAGAAGGAGATTCATCTTTCCAAAAAAATAACAATCTATTTATTCAAAAGATTGGAGATGATAATATAAAAACAATTCAAATTCAATTAAATAGTTCTTATTATCCAATAAATAGAATGGAATTTAATATTGAAAATAATGAAAACATATTCCCATATCTAAATTATATTGAAACATGTTATGATTTCAAAGTTGAACCGCAATTAAGTTTAGAAGATTTCAAAAATTTATATTCTATATTTTGTATAAATGTATCAGACCAAGATGATCGCCTAGCTATAAATAATGTTGATGTTACACTTCATATAACAAAGGATTCTAATTTTAAAGCTAAAGTATATACATTAATATTAGAAGAAAAGAAAATAGAAATGAAATTATATGGTGGAAAGATTTCAATTATTGAAAATGTTAGGGGAGATTCCCAATAAAAAGATTCTTCTTCATAAAAAACTTTTTAAAATGAGTAAATATTGGACATGTGAAAGTTGTAATTGTCAAGTTACAAAACACCATAAAGCAAGTCATCTCAAAACTAAAAAACATCAGAGAGTTGATATTCAGGGGTGGCAAGCAACAGGAGGCGACCTTCAATCTTCAAAAACAACATCTAGAATCCTTAAACTCTTTACTACTGAAAAATATCCGGGTGAAAGACATTTATTCCATCACAACTATACCGGACCAGGAACAAGATTAGATATTCGCCTAGATGAAAATAATAATCCTAAACAAGGAGAAGAACCAATAAATAGAATTGATCAAGCAGCTTTAAAACATGACATTGCTTACAACTCTGAAGATCTTAGAGATAGACATGTTGCTGATGTGAATTTAATACATGATTTAAATAATATACAAAATCCATCAAGCAAGGAAAAGATTCAAAGAGCTCTAGTTAAATTAGCAATGAAAGGTAAGATTTTCATAGGAGCAGGACTTCCTAGAAAAGCAAAAGATGTTGCTAATAAAAGGATTATTGAACAAGCAGACGTTGAAAGATCCCTTGAGAATCAACTCTTTGAGAATAAACCCTTACAAACCCCAACAGAATCAGAAATAAAATATGCCAACGAATTACACCATGAATTTAGAAAAAATAAAAAATATTTAAAAGTTCAAGTACATGAAAAAGATCAAACATGGTCTGCAGATTTAGTCTTTATGCCCAAATCATCAGACCCTGAAAAATATAAAATAATTTTAACAGTAATAGATTTATATACAAGATTTGCTTTTGCAAGGTGTTTAGAAAATAAAACAGGATATTCAATTACAGAAGCATTTGAAAATATATTTGAAGAATATCAAAGAATTCCAAAATATTTATGGTGTGATAAAGGAACAGAATTTTATAACAAAGTTTTTACAAAGTTTTTAAATGAAAATGATATTAAATTATATTCAACAGAAAACGAAGGAAAAGCAGTTGTGGTTGAAAGATTAAATAGAACATTAAAAAATAAAATGTGGAAATATTTTACTGCTATTGGAAAACAAAAATGGAACAATGAATTGTTACAAAAGATTGTAAATGAATATAATAATGATGTACATAGTTCTATAAAATCAACACCTTTAAATGCTTCCTTAAATCCTGAAACAGTTAAAGTGGTAAATATTGAAAATGATACAACCTCTATAAAACCAAAATTTAAAATTGGTGACCGAGTAAGAATATTTAAATATAAAAATAAATTTGAAAAAGGATTCACAGCAAAATGGACAAATGAAATTTTTATTATAAATAAAATACATCACACAACTCCGATAACATATGGTATTATTGATTTAAATAATGAAAAAATATTAGGTAGATTTTATAATAATGAACTACAGAAAACAGATTTTTAAACTAGTTAAAACAAACTTGCTGACATTTCAGCTTCTTCTCTATCCAAATAAATATAATTATATTTTTCTCTCCAATGATTATCAACAAACATATCAAACATATTCTTATCAGGTTCAACATTTGAAAATAAATCATTATAAATCATATTCTTATCACGCTTGTCTAATTTAAAAAATATAAAACAATTAGAATTATTTCTTATAGAGTTTTTATCTAAAGCATAATATGTTTGAGATATATAAATAACATTACAATTATTATGTCGACCTCGTGTAAAGTAACTCTTTTGAATCTCTTGATTTTTCATATTAACAACATCATCAAATATAACTAGATTCTTTTTATCTTTAGGAAGTAAATCACAATGTAAAACATCTTCAGGTTTATTAGAGAATAAAACAATGAATTCCTTCATCTTCACAAATATAATCTTTTTTATTATTAATATCTGATTCTAAAATCTTTTCCTTATACCAATCAACCATATCACAAGGTTGAAAAACTTCTTCAGGACATCTATGTTGATTTTTAAAAATATCAATTATAGCTTTTTTAGTTAATTTATTTTCAAATCCACATTTCAAAAGTTGTAATTCCGGTTGGTTTATGGTTGTAGAATAAAAGATTAAATTATTATAATCCAAAAAACCATCTTCTAATAACATCCTCAAAAGAAGCACATTCTTTCCACATCCAGAAGAACCAACAATTAATAATCTAAAATTATCAGGAAATACTTTATTATTAAATTTACTCTTATGTCTATTTAAAATTGGTTTCCAAATATCCATTTTGTTTATTATAAAATGACAACAGGGGAACCTTCGGAAGAATCTTTAGAGCAATCCCTACAAGAATTAATAAATTCAAATAAAAATAAATCGGTTGTAATCAGTGGTAAAAAATATTTTATTGGAAAACATGTAAAAGAACAAGTTAAAGAACATATGAAGAGTCATGAGGGAGGTTTTCTTCCTTTAGCTGCTTTAATTCCAGCTATTATTGCTGGAATAACTGGTGCTACAGGAATAGCTACAGGAATAGCAAAAACTGTAAGCAATTCAAGAGATGCTAGAAATAAAGAATTAGAAAAAGAAAAACTAGAAGCTGAGATTAAGAATTTAAAAAGCGTTGGAAAAGGTCTCTATCTTAATCCTTATCAAGGTTGTTTGCAAAAGGGAGAGGGGTTCGTTGGAAAAGGTCTCTATCTTGATCCTTATAAAGGTCGTGGTTTAAATGATTTTTTAAAAAATCAAATTTCAACATCTGAATCTTTATCTTCAAAAGATAAAGATGATTTTAAAAAAATATGTAAATCTTTAAAGAATGGGTGTATTTGTAAAACTAAAAATGGAAAGGGTTTATACTTAAAACCTTGGCCCAATTGATCCATTTTTAATACCATTAAAATGGTATATGAAGAAAGATTAGCACTTTTAAAAAAATTACAATCAGAACAAGATAACTATAATAAAAAAGATGCAACTCAACACACTGAATCTATAATATTAAATGAGGTATTAACTAAACAACAAAAGCCAACAATTAAAGCTATAGAGGGACTTATCCCTCCTGAACATAAAGCTATAGAAGCCCCCAAAAAGGAATTACTAAGATTAGTAGGAAAAAAACGTAGAAATAATATTGATTTAGAAGAAGATGAATTTCTTTCAAGATTAACACCTCATAAGACTCCAATTAATTTTAAAATTAATACATCACTAGCTCCATCAATTATACCTACTATTGGTTATGATCCTAGAGGTTTTCAAACAATAACAATTAATAGTCAAAAATTTTATATATATTTAAATTCAGAAAATAATCCATCAATTATTTCAACAAATACTTTTATGAATAGAGAGCGTGTTGACATTGAACTTTCAGATGATTTTCATGGATTAATTTCGGGATATATTCCAGATGGTGTTAAGAATGAAGAAATTGATAAATATTTAAACTTAATAAAATTAATAAATAGTAGCCCTAAAGCAAAATATATTCAAGATTTAAAGAAATATAGAGATAGAGATAAAACAATCCCTCAAATTCAAATCATAGAAGAACCCAAGGAAGGTCAGGGTCAAGGAGGACAGGGATTTAGTAATAACCCCATAAATCTTTTTATTGAATTAAGAAAACTATTAGCTTGTTGAGATAGTTTTATTAATTAAATCCTAAAGAAATGGAAGAAGTAAAATCTATTTATCCAAAGGTTGAGTATCCAAAGGTTGAGTATCCAAAGGTTGAGTATCCAAAGGCCTCAGCACCCTCAGAACTTGGGTTATGAGAGTAAAAGAATTTAAATCTGAAACCTTACATTTAAAGGATCTATTAAAACATTATAAAAAAATTAAAAATCGATGGAATAGAGGAGATACAACCTTAAAGATTATAGGTTTATCTTTAGGATTTACATCTGCAATCTTGACAATAATTCTTCCTTTAACACTTCCTCTCTTAAGTCTTGTTCCTGTTGTACTTGGAAGTATTTCTGTTGCAGATGGATTCCTTACAGAAATAGTTTCAATTTCTTATACTTCAAAAAAGAAAAGCTTATATCGTGAAGTATGTCAAAGTATAGAATTAGGGATTTCAAAATTATATTTATTCCAATTGAAGGCCTTAGAAGATGGAGTCCTTACAGATGAAGAAATAATGAAATCAAATGGAATAATTCAAGATATAAAGAATGAGGTTATAAGATTAAAGAGCAGAAGGAAAAGAGAATAAGAAAAATATAACAAAGAAAGTTCAAAGAGAAAAATGGCTCCAGACAGATTCATATTAATCTATATAAAATGGATGCATTTTTGAAAAAAGTAGATCAAGTTACAATAGCTGATGCTTCAAAAATAAACATGTTTTTTTTAAAAGAAAAATTTTTAGAGTTTGCAAGGATTAAAAGTGAAAATCCTAATTTTACTCAAGTAACAATATGTAAAATGATGGGTATTTCAGATTCTACTATGAGAAGAATAAGAAATGATTTAGGAATTCCTTCTCCTTTTAGAAGAAATACACAACAGACAAAGAAGAATACGCAGTTCCAGATAAAGAAGAATACACAGTCTAAGAATACACAGTCTAAGAATACACAGTCTAAGAATACACAGTCTAAGAATGTGCAGCAGACAAAGTCTAACGAGGTAAGTAAATTTAAAAATATTAATAAAGATTATTTAGCATCAGGAATTGAAGATGAAGACACAGAGGAGGAAGAAATTAAAACTGAAAATCAAATGAATAAACTTTTTCAAGATAAGAAATGAATCCAACAGAATATATTATTAAAAATAATTTAAAACCAACTTGTCGAGAGGTTCTACTAGATTTTAATAAAAAAAATAAAAAGGATAAAGATCTTTATATTGAAAACCTTTTAATTTATAAAGTTGCAGCTGATCATCTTCTTAAGGAGTATGAACAGAAAATAAAACATCTTGAAAAGCATCTTGAAAATAAAAATAAATTAATACAGTCACATGTAAGAAAAGTTTTATTTCATTCCCGGAGTGATCAGAGATAACCTTGGGAGAGAACCTTGGAGATATATAAAAATAAAATATTTGTATTAATAAAGTCAGGACTATAAAAATTATAAAAATTATAATAAATTTAATTTTTAAATCATATAGATCTTTTTTTAATCTAGTAATATTTTTTATAATTTCAAAAATAATAATTTCTTGATTTTTGGTTTCCATCAATTTTATAGTGATAAATCAAACCAATCGTAATTGATTTATAGGAGTGTCTACAGCGATAATATCTTTTAACATTAATCTATGAGATTTAAATTCTTCTGGTGATAATCCTTGGATATATTCTGGATCGGTATTAAAATATTTAAGTTCTATAGGTTTTACATTTTGAACTTGATTATATAAAGATGGTTCGGGATCTGGGTATTGGATTTCAACATTAGCAATATCGAGATCGGTAATCTCTAAGTTATAAATTTCATTTATTTTATCAAGATTTTTTATTATTGGAATTAAATCATTTCCAATAGGTAACGTTGTCTTTAAGTCCTGAGAATGTATAACTTTTAGTCATCATAATTTGTTATAGCAATCTTGTTACACTCTTCAAGATACATGTTATGTTTCTCTGATTTAAGATGATGAGTTTTTAGCAATTTTATTTTTATAATTTATATTTAATGAATCTTTATATTCTTGATGTGTGAAGGTCTTTGATACTTGATTTTTGAATTCCTTTACTTTTATTTTCTTTATATGTTTTCTCTTGCTCTGGGAATACAGGATATTCAAATGTGTGATCTATCTCTCCCTCAGGGGGTTATAATTTTTATTGTATGTTCTTTCATCTTTAGTTTATCTTTCATTTCAAGTGAATATTGTTTTGGACGAATAAACACTCCTCCAGTTATTGGAGTATTTGGTTTTTCATCTTTGAAGGTGAATAATTCTCCAGAGTTGTTTATTAATTTATTTAAGGTTTCAGAGTCACTTATTTCCTTTTTTAAATTTTCACTATGAATTTTTAAAAACATACTATCGGTGTCCATAGCATGCATAGATATTCGATCTTTAAAGTGAGGTACTAGAACATCATAATAAGTCTCATACATCTGCAGCTTTGAAAGTTCTAAAATTGTAAAACCTATAAAGATTGGTTTATTATAAGTTTTTACAGAGTTTTTAATCTCTATAGCTATAAGATTGCTAGAGAATATTTCTGCATTTTTAAATGTGGGCTTTCCAATTATTCGATTATATTTATTAAGATCATTAGGGGTATTTGTTAAAAGTTCTACTCGGGTATATTTATCAATATTCTCCATGGTCTTTCCAAAGACTGCATTGTTTAAAAGTTTATAGATCATATCAAGGAATTGGTTTCCAGATTTCTTTGCCATGTTTCTTTTAGATATATTTCCCTCGATGAATTTTTTCATAAAAGGAGCTTGTCTGAATTTTATAATATTATGAACTTTATTTAAAACCATTCCATGTGATAGGTAAAACTGGAGTAAGCGATAATGACAAAGATAATATGTTTTATCAGTTTGATCACATAAAAGTTTTTTATTTGGTCTTCTATTCTGAGAGATCTGCCATTTGATAGTTCTTCAAGAGAGATCTTTCTTCTTATAGGAGCAAATGGAAAATATTTAGTTCTAGATTTTATTTTATCTGGATATTCGAGATCACATTCTATAACATATCCATATTTTGAATTTTTTGGTGTTTTTAGGATTTCTTGTATTAATTCCTCATTAGGTTCTTCCCAGGAGAATTTACCAATTGGGAGATGTTGGGTCATTACTCCTGCGTATAAAGCTGTTGCATCTATATACATTATTTCAGAAGGATTAGAAATACCTTCCATTATTTCCTTGAGATCATCTTGATCAGGTTATTTCTACATATAGAGCATCAGGATCTTTAAAGAATTTAGGGTAAAAGATTGTAAAATTATTTGCATTTATTTCTCTATTCCCTTGTACTGAAGAAATACCTCCCCGAATATTATGTTTAAACATATTAAACATGTCAAGATCACATAATAATTCTATAACTTTATTTCTTGATTCATCAGTCCATATAGTATATAATAATATATCCCAAGCTAGAGAGGGAGCAGTTATATAATTATATGGTTTTAATTCAAAAGCTTTTGAAAATGTCTCGAAGCAATCAGCTAAGATATAAACATCTAATGAGAGAGATACATGTCAGTATATTCTCCAAGGTTTTTACAATTGAACAACTGCCACATTTTCTCTGCTCGAGAATATTCCTGATCTGAAATCCCTGCTTGTTGTAATACAGAAAAGAAATCTTCTTTCCTAGGTAGTAATTCATTATATTTTTCAAAAGAGTCTATATAATCATAAGGATAGATTCCTTTTGCTAGACAGGTGGGATACTCTTCTAGAGGAATATTTTTTAATAATAAATATTCTTTTGTATGTTTAAAATCATCTGGGTTCATGTTTTTGGCAATGGAATCTAGAGACATCCCTAAGAAATTTAATGAGTCTAAAAATTTGAAGCATCCATATTTAATACTCTTATATTTCTCTTTTGTAAGTCCAATAACTTTAAAAGAGTTTTTAGCATTAGCAGCTAGATGTTTTATAAACAGATGGATATCATAACCGAAAAGATTATGGAATATAAATGGTATATGAGTTGGTTTTCTACAATTGAGATTACATTTTTTATGGGCTGCACCCCGATAATTATTTTCTCTTTTAAAATGATCATGGTCTGGAACTTTCTGAGTGCTCTGAGTGCTCTGAGTGTTCATCTTCTCGAATTGAAACCTGAATATTTTCATTATTTAAATGTTCATGAAGTAATCGGGTTTCTTCTTCACTATCTCTCTCCTCATGATCCTCATGAATTGAATCCTCATGAATTGAATCCTCATGATCCTCAGAGAGGTGTTCAGAGAGATTCTCAGAGAGATTCTCAGAGAGATTCTCAGAGAGATTCTCAGAGAGATTCTCAGAGAGGTGTTCAGAGAGATCCTCAAACTCTTGTTTACACATCCAACAATGTGTTGCATTTTTATATTCTTCCTCTTGTTCCTCTGAAAAATTTTTGGGGAAGTTTGTTTTTAATATTATAAACAAATCATGTTCTAGTTCATTTAAATCTTTAACAAAATGGTCTAGAACCTCTTGTTCAGAAGATCCTCTAAATGTGTATTCTCTATCTCCCACAAGTTCTGGATAATTGGTTTTAAAAAAGATTTTATATGCAGAGGGTAATTGTTTTGTTAGTTTTACACTATTAGTATTTGTGCGTCTTAGTTTTACATTTATAGCTTCAAAATCAGAATAAACCACTCCTAATGTTTCTAATAGATTGGAATAATTTTTAAACTCCATATGAGCATTTTTCTTGAGTGGCATTTTTATTAAAGCAGGTTGATTCTTACAACAGAGTCTCTCATGTTTAATAGCAGCAAGTTTTGAACTTGAATGATATAGACATCTTTTACAACATATCCCTCCACGAGTGAAAGTATTTCCTTTCATAAAACTTTGAAAATTCTTTATTAGAATATAATGAAGTTTTTTCTCTATGTTCTCTAGATCTCCTCTAGATCTCCCTGAGGATCTCCTTGAGGATCTCCTGAGGATCTCTTGAGGATCTCCTTGAGGATCTCTCTGAGGATCTCTTGAGGATCTCTCTGAGGATGTATGGTTTGAACATCTTCTCCATATTCTTCATCTCCATCAAAATCTTCTTCTGGCATGTCTTCTTCTAATATTAAAAGATTTACTTCTCTATTTTCATCTAAGATTTCCATGTTAGAAATATAAATAGGAATAATATGTTTATAATTTTTATTTTTTCTAGTTTTTGTAATTTTGGTTGGAATGTATTGATAAATATTAATTTTAAGATTGTTTAGTTTTTCAAACATTGGAACATCTTCAATTTTCATTGGGTGTTCAAATCCTGGAGGATAAATTAATTCATTTTCAAATGGTTTATATTTTGAAACTCTTTGGGGATTTGTTGCTTGAGGATGTAAGTGAGCAAGTATTGACCATTGAAAACATTTATTATCAGCATTCTGTACGTTTATAACATAGTTGGAGTCAGAATGGTGTGTGGATAAAAGATTTAGGATTTGGTGGTGCTCCTCTCCAATATTCAATTTCCATCGATTGGAAACTATGGAATATTAAATTAGATTCTCCTAGTTCTTGTTCCATTTGTTCCATTGATTTTTCCAATTCTTTAGCAGTATCATTAATAAGTTTATTTCCTCCTTTTGTAGAAAATAAATGTTTATATGTGGTTTCAATTCTTACATCTAGAGGTTGAGTGTTTGAGTCCTCTCCTCTCCAATATCTTGCAATTACTGATTTTTTCATTTTAATAACATTAAATCTTGATTGACCAAATTTTTCTATAGCATTATCCATTGATGATAATATTTTTTTCTTATTTCTCCTTACATATTGTGTGATTGATGCAGGTCCATTTGTTATATCTGCGATTATATCTATATGATTGAAGTTATCCCAATTAAACTCTAATTTTTCAGCTTTTTCAGTCATCTCTTCATCTGCTTCAGGATCTGCTCAGGACCACATTCTTTTACATGACTTAAGTAAAAAGATTTTATTTTCATCTTTTTTCCACAAGTTTGGACATGTAAATATTTCTCTATTTTTAGGAACTCCAATACAAGTTTTAAAATGGGATTTATAACCTGAAAATAAATATCTAACCTTACATTTAGAACAGATTTTAGAATTAGTGTCATTTAAACCATTAATTTTAATAAATGATCTTTTGATTTTTTATGAGAAGTTAAACCAGTTTTATTTTTAAAAGTTTTTTCACAAAGTTCACAATTGAAAATTGTTACCATTTTTAAACAATTTTTTTGGTTGGATCTAGTGTTTTGGTTTTGTTTATTAATTTTTTAATTTTATATATATATTAAAATTAAAGCTACAAGTAAAGCCGGCTTGCAAACTGGCTATAGTAGTGGAATAACCATGCACCCCAGCATCCTCACCCGAAATTATTAATCTATAACCACATCGATTTCTAGTTTGTTTTTAAAGTTTTTATGTTAAAAAACTAAATAAATTGAGGATAAAAAAATAAAGAGAATTTGGGTGTAAAATTAAAAATCCTTAGAAATGAAGGATTTAGGTTAAAACCAGGGTGTTAAATCAAGAAAACATGTAGATATAGAGCATATTTTTTAGGGTGGGGGTGCTGGGGTGCATGGTTATTCCACTACTAACAATCATCGAGATAAATTTCTCTGTTCTTGTGGGTATTATATCCAAATTCCAAGAAGGAAAGCTATTGAGACCATATTTTAAAATATGGTGTAAGTCGTAGCCTCGTAAATTATGAAATACAATCGGCAGCTGTTTATAAATTCTGCGAGCCATATTACATTTCCTACAGGCTGCACCGAGATAATTACCAGTAAATGGTCATGATCTCGAACAGCAAGGGATAAAACCTTCTTGCAAAGATAGCAGTTCCTACAAGATTTGAATTGTCGTTCCTCAGCAAAAGTCATAGGTCCTAACCGTTTTTTCCCTTCAAGCTCATAATAAGGTAGGACAATTGTGACAGCAATTTGCTCTACTTTTTTAAGAAATTGAGGTATACAATCAAGACCATAAAACTCGTAATACGATTTTCTATTGTTAAGATTATTTATTAATAAAAGACCTGCTGAAATAGGTAAATGTATTTGATGATGTTTAACATCTTTAGGTAAAACCGATTCAAAATCGGCATAAATAACAAAGGGTGGGGTGATTCTCTTTGAATGATTTTGAAACACTAAATATTTATTTTCGGGTAAAGTGTAAAGGTTTGTACCCGTTTGATTTTTACTGCATAGGGCCACATGTTTAGTGAAAGCATTGTCCATTCGAAAACCGTTAAGACAATGTGGGCACCATTTGCATCTTATTTGAATACTACAGTCATTATTACGATGGCAGTTCATTAAACGTGTAATGTTGGTCACTGCGGTGTGATGATAATTATCCTTATTTTCCAAGAGTAATAAATAAATTGGAGTACTGCCAGTAACCGTTTATCTGTGAATTATACTTAAGTGGGGGTGTTTAAAAACATAGTCATTAGGAACCTGATCATCATCAACTATCACAGTAGGGTATAAGCCAGAACATTTATGGCGAGATTTAAGTCTAAATTTTTCTTTTCGAATTTAGGTATATTACACAATTTCATCGGACAATCCGTGACTTCATTGTAATTAAGAATATTTAAAAGATTTTCATATTTTGAAACTCTTTCAGGGTGGCTACCTATTTCATCTTTTTTCAAGAGCGCGAGAATACTACAAAGGAAACACTTATGATCCTTATTTTTAACATTTATAATTGCTCCTTTAGATTTCAAATCTGCAGGTGTACGAATGTAATTATGACCAGATAGGCGACAAATAGGAGCAAATTTAGTCAGAATGAAATCGATCTCTAAGATATTAATTACTCTCCAGCCACTATCTAAATAGGTAAACTTTTCAATTTTTTCGTTTAACTTATTAACCCCCTCAATTAAAAAGTTATCCGAAAAGATCTCGGCTTTATTTGAAAAGTAGTTGTCACGGATTTCCCCATCTTTTTCAAATCTTATAAGAATAGCGAATTGAATTTTGACGCTACCCATGTTATTTATTTCAGATGTTAACTTTTCAGTGATCCTATCCGTTATTATAATTTTAATTAATTGTGAATAGGCAATATCAAGTCGAATAGTTCGAATGGAGCCATTTAAATTTGATTCTATTATCGGCTCAATCGCTAAAGATGATCCACCTATTTGATTTATAGTATTTATAGTATTATCATTATTTATATTTTCATTTATAGTATTTATAGTATTAATATTATCATTTATAATATCATGATTTATAGTATATATAATATTATTAAATTCGTCATCACTGAGTAGAATGACTTCATTTTTAATAATTTCGTCGTCACTGATCTCAATGACTTCAGTTTTTATAATTTTATTTTTAATTTTAGACACCCTATGTTCAGCAGGTCTTTTATTAGATTTCTTTTTTGTGTTATTATTTAAAATATTTACAATTTCAATGTTATTCTTATTTATTATTTTAAACAGTTCTTTTTTATTTGTTTTGAAAGAATTTAAGTGCTGAGAATGTTGACTATAAAATTCCTTATACCTTACACTCTGGGAAGTTTTGCATATGGGGCAAATAAAAAAGTTGATGCCATTAAAAGGTTGGCGATAATATTTCTTCATATTTTTGTGGCATATCAAACTATGACCGATTGACAATACACAGTATCGTGGGTATAATCGACCTGATAAATTATAAATATATATCAAATATATTTATAAATTATTGAAAAAATATTAATCATAAAAAGTGTATTCATAATGTAATTTTATTGAAGAGTTATTGCAATGATTTTATTCAATATTATTATCATGTATTTATTGATATTTATGTGGGGCATTTATTTTTCTATTTTAAACATTAATTTATCATGACTCCCATTTCGATAGTTAGTTTGAATATCTGAATAAACAAACAATTTGTTTTTGATATTTTTATATTTAATTATTTTAGGTACTTACTTTATAATTATATATCTGACAGTAATATGACAATTATAAGTGACAATTATATATAATAATAATAATAATAAATTTGTGCTAATATCGATAAATTTATTTTGGACAAAGTTCGTTATTTTCTCTATTTGATTCTCATCGTATCGTTTCTAATTTCATGTCAAAAACTTAGTATTATTATTATTATTATTATTATTATTATTATTATTATTATTATTATTATTATTATTATTATTATTATTATTATATATCATTGTCACTTATATTTTTCATATTACTGTCAGATATATAATTATAAAGTAAGTACCCAAAATAATTAAATATAAAAATATCAAATACAAATTGTTTGTTTATTTCGATATTCAAACTAACTATCGAAATGGGATTCATGATAAATTAATGTTTAAAATAGAAAAATAATAATAATAATATTAATACTAACTTTTTGATATGAAATTAAAAGCAAAACGATGAGAATCAAATAGAGAAAATAACGAACTTTGTCCAAAATAAATTTATCGATATTAGAACAAATTCAATAATATTTACCAATTAAACTCATCACATGTAAATAATTTGTTTACAAATATCGATAAATTTATTTTGGACAAAGTTCGTTATTTTCTCTATTGATTCTCAACGTTTCACTTTTAATTTATTATCAAAAACTTATTATTAATATTATTATTATTATTATTATTATTATTATTATTATTATTATTATTATTATTATTATTATTATTATTATTATATTATTATTATTATTATTATTATTATTATTATTATTATTAATATTATTAATAATATTATTATTATTATTATTATTATTATTATTATTATTATTATTATTATTAATATTATTATTATTATTATAAATATAAAATACGGTTTCAATGTATTTATGAGAATATTGATTGTTGAAAATTTAAATTTTTCAATAAAATGGAGATTATTAAATTAAATTTTGACTTCTTGGATTGAAACTATATAATAACTATATTATTATTATTATTAATATTAAGATTATTATGATTATTATTATGATTATTAATATTATTATTATGATTATTATTATGATTATGATTATTATTATTATTATTATTATTATTATTATTATTATTATTATTATTATTATTTTTATTATTATTATTATTATTATTATTATTATTATTATGATAAGAAGACAATAGTTGCATGCTGACTGCAAACTATATGACGATAGAAAAAAAATTTAGCATAAGTATGTATATACTGTGTATTTTATATACATACTTATATACATCATATACTGACATTATAGTATTAATATTTATTTATATACATTTAAGGCTTATAAAATAAACTTAAAAATAAACTTTATAAAAAATATACTTAAAAATAAATTAATACTAACAAGTCTCCTCCAAATCTGTTTCCTCCCCAATAGAAACGGGGGCATTAATTTCTCTTTCCTCCTCAAAAGAAACGGTGGCATCATTTTCTGTATCAATAATAATTTATTAAATAATTTAATAAATAAATAAATAAATTTACCTAAAACATTGTCCTCAATAATAATAATTGAAGCATCGTCATCATCTTCAATTGTTATTGGTTCTAAGACAATAATAATATTAATAACTCAAATTTAAAAAATTCACCGAAAAATGTTCCAAATCCAACAGTTCTTCATTTTCAGACACATCATACCAATCTAAATTATCTGAAAATAAATAATTAGAAATATTAATAATAATAATAATAAATTACCATTGCTGTTCGTTAAGAGAGCACGTAAAATATTACTGGAATTGTTCATCGAATTGTTCATTTTGGGTTTTTGATTTTTCAGAGACAACTTTACGAACTTATATAAATAATAAGTTTATATAAACCTGTAAAATTGACATTTTAAACAAATATTTATTCTAATTACTTGTGAATCCGGTTAGTCTTAGAATAAAGTACAATTAAATTTATTATTATTATTACCATTACAATTACTATTAATCATATACGGATCATGCACCGTGCATGACTGAATTTTTTAATATTCTAATAATATAAAACATATTTAAAAATAATAAAACATAATAATAATAATAATAATAATAATAATAATAATAATAATAATAAAACATAATAATAATTATAAAATAATAAAAACACATTTTTATAAAAACATTTATTATTTGATAGACATAAGCCATCCTAAACAATGTTGTCCGCACGTACGAGTTAAAGGGTGTTGATACATTGTTTTATTATATACAATAGGTTTGCCCATCGTTTGTAGTTTCGAAACCAATAAAGCAGGATAATAGAAACCCATAGGATCGAATACATGTATCTTATCTGGTTTCATATAGATTGCAATCCAATGCTCTCCGCCGAGATGAGATGAATGGGTATTGACGATTATGGCTTGATTATTTTTCAAAATGGTATTTTATCGAGAGGAAAAACTCCTAAAAATTCATTTCCTAATATTTGTTTTCCAATTCGATTAACCTGAACAGAACTATTTTAATAAATTAAACAGTATAAAAAACAACTTACTCCATGACAACTTTCTGTATTTCTGTATACATTTATACCAGAACGGTTCTATTTGCAGTAATTTGAACTTCAATTTCAAATACTCCATATATTATAACATGCACAGGTTCTGTAATAGCTTTTGCAAACTTTATATCTAATCGTAAATTTCCATTTTGAGGTAATTGACTCTGATTCAAATCAAAATCTGGGGCCAAAACAAATGTAAAGAATGGATATTTGGATTTGAATTCTTCAAGAGTTATGCCGCAATTCAAATTTTTATCTAAATATCCCATATTTCTAACAATACTCTGCATATATGTAGCACAGTAATTGTCACTATCGAAATCTTGAGTATATGTTTCTCGATAATCAGTATTTTTCGACAAAGTTAGAGATGTAACACCAAAGGTTTTGAAAATTGAGCTGGAGGCACTATATGAACCATTATATTGTGCTTCACCTTGAAATGTTACCAGAATAAAGTTTGGCATTCTTCTATCTCCAAATATTTGTTCCTTATAGAAGGAAGAAGCACCTTTGGCTATTGCAAATGAAACAATTTCTTTTGTTTTCAGAGGATAGATTGCATGCTTAGCATTAAGACCCAACTGATGACCTGCTAATACCGACGGATCAACTCGAACTCTTCTTACTAGTAATTTTGCATCAACTAATTGACATATTGGTTGACCAACACCACTAGTTAATGATAAAGAAGAATCGGTTCTTTTCAGTCTAATGTGTACATTGACTCCTGAAAGTAAATATTTTGGTTGATCCATAAAATCGAGTTGTAATGATGAACACATGGTGAAAATCTTTGAGCCTTTAATCCATTTTTTCCGTTCGTCATCACTTGCTGCATAACCCATAGGAGTAAGACATGTATTTTTGGTGTCGGTATTATAATTTAAAATAGTTTCTATTATCGCCTTGTGGATATATGTATTGTTGCCACCTTCAATCTTGATATTATTAAATCCAAGAATAGCATCTTTAAAAAGTGTATGAAACAAAAAATTATTAGGTATTGTAGCATCAGCATCACCCAAAGCCTTTTTATCTTTATCTATAACCTTGATTTGAACAGTCAAAAAAGTATCATTCAAATCTAAATATTCTGTTTGAGAACCATTGATGTAAAATTCTACATCATTTCTACTATCGGTAATTGAATTCATAGGAAAAACTTCCTCAAATGCCCCAAATTCTATTACAGCCTGGGGCGATGGTCTATCAAATATGCATAATTCAGATTTACCACAAATCATTTTGCAAATATAGTTCTATGTCCTTTCATTCGTTTGTTTATACGTGATATTCCATGTCTTTTACGTTTTGGAGCTGGAGCTGGAGCTGGAGGTTTTTCTTTTTGAAACATACCTGCAACCCCGGGTAAAACTTTCCCTAATTCAGCTAAAGCATTTGATTTTAGAGATGGTAATATTTTCTGTTCATTCATAATAACATCTTTTGAAGTTTTCATACCAAAACTACCAATACGTTTAAGAATAGGCAATGCAAATCTACCAATTGTTCTCAACCATCCCGATCCGTACTATTTACCAATAAAATATGGTAATTCACTGCCAGATTGGCTATCACTATACATACTTATAATATCAGAATTAGCCATCTACTTTACGAAAATGTAATGTCAAATGAGTTTTTGAACCTTTTGGAAAGTTTATAAGTTTTCCACTATCATCATGAATATTTATTTCTATATTGTTTATACATGAACTTGCTATTGGTAAATACATGGGATTATCGATATTTATATTGACAACTTCATCATGTTCATATTTTCCAATCCATACCGATTTCAAAAGAGGAACACTGGAATCACCAACAATTATGGGTTCGATAATGTTAGTATATATGAACATTTGTTGATGATGTTCTAGTATTCTTGGTTTGCGTATACCAGTCGATTTTTCTCTATATTTTTGCTTATCTAATCCAAATGAATTTGCCAAATTTTTATCAAATGTAACTTCGCAAATATCCTCATTCAAACTGAAGGTAATCAAATCTTTCACAATTTCCAAATTTTTAAATATGTGTGAACAATTGATACATCAAGTTTATCAAAATATAATTCATCAGCAAAGGTGAATGATTCTTCAACTT
Organism: Schmidtea polychroa; assembly: GCA_959609185.1. Lineage (NCBI taxonomy): Eukaryota > Metazoa > Platyhelminthes > Tricladida > Dugesiidae > Schmidtea > Schmidtea polychroa. The sequence continues at coordinate 47,026 of CAUHTR010001739.1, read as the reverse complement.
CATCATTATACGACACAGATATTTTGATTTCTTCTTTCACTATAATGTTTGCTTCAAATAGATTAAAACGTAATAAATACTCGGTCTCCGTAACAATATTTTTCAACTTATTGCAACCCATTCGTTTGGCATCTTCAATAGTTTCGAATGTTATTGTAAATGGTTTAAAATCACAACTGATATTTAATCCATCCTTGTAAAATATATAGCAATGCGAATCTAGTATTTGGTTCGGAATATGATATGTTTTATCATAATTACTGATAATAAAGATACCGCTACATGTTTTCACAATATTCCTTTTGAAATCAATCTTACATTGACTATAAAATGGGAATGTGTTGTACACGAATGTAAAATCTTGCAGTGCAACTTCCCAGTTATTTCGATTATTTCGACAACACAAAAAGTGCCAATTTTTTACTAATTAATTTTCAGCCTAACCCACAACTTTTCACAAAAATCCAAAAAAAAACAGAAATAGTCGAATAGAAATGTAAGAAAATTGGAATCAGAGTTAAAAATGAATTGTATAAAGAATAGTTCATAACCTAAAGCCCATTGTCGGCTTAATTCAATAATTTCTTTTTCATTTTTTGTGAATTTATTTTATTAATTTTAATTTCAATAATTTTTATTTGCTGTAAAATTGAAATGTTTACATTACATGTGCAAATAGACTTTAAATTGTGATTAGTTAAAATATTACGTCAGAGATTATCTAACACCACAATCAAGTCCATTTGATATATAAGAAATATTTTACCAACGAAATTTAAAAATGACCGATTCGGAACGATCAAAAACCTCGGTGGAAATGAAGAATGAATCAGAAAGAATAATAATCATTCCGATCGACAAAAGTGAAGTCAGCCGATGAGCATTGGACTAGTATTCAAACAATATGATGAGAAAATATGATGTCGTTCATTTGATTCACATAGTTGAGCCCATATATAACACGATTGCTGTAGGAATCGGAATGGAGGCTGCCTGGCTGCCGATGGAAGAGTTGGATGCGAAAATTCAAAAGCACATTGACAAAGGCAAAGCGTTAGTGATAGATTATATACATAAATTAACTGAAAAGGGTTTGGAAATGCAAAGGCTTCATCCGGGTGGATTCAAGAGTTGGAGAATGCATAATCTCTGTCTGTCACGACCATCGGGCTGATGTCATACTAATGGCAAATTGAGGAGAAGGTTTATTAAGGCGAACATTTCTGGGCAGTGTAAGTGATTACGTTCTTCATCATGCCGATAAGCCAGTCATTATTGTGCCACCTTTGCATCATTAGCAATTTTTCACTTTTTGGATCTTTTGATTATTATTCAAATAAATTATGAGAAATTATATTTTATCTTTAATTTATTGATATTTGACAAAAATTCTTTTAAAATAATGAATTTATTTGTATGAGAATAAAATATTTTATTTTTAGAGCATTTTTTAAAAAATTTTTAAAAATAAGAACCCGTTTACAGTTGGCCACCAAAAGTTAAATAGATGTCCATCGATGGCCAAGATTGTAGGTAGTCATCAATGACCCTCGCCCTATCAGATCTGCAATCGTGTTAAAGTGAAAAGATGGGAATAAAAATACAGAAAATAATTATTTTCTATTTTATCGTTTTGAATAATGCATTTTTATTTCGGTTTGTTTTAATTTTCCTAAGTTGGTATTTACAAAATAATTACTTTCCATATTTTTCTACCGCAGACAAATTAGAGCTTAGATGTAGAATTTCATTTAACCTTCATTCTCAACTTTTATTTCAAATATTTTTTTTTGTTGAATTGTTTTGTATAGTGAACGGAAATACAGGTAATAATATCATGTGTTGAATTGTTTTGTATAGTGAACGGAAATACAGGTAATAATATCATGTTTTAAACTATGTTTCAAATAATAATAATATTCAAACTAAACCAAATTTACAAACTACCGCGCCAGCCCCTTCGGGGCGGGTGAACGGCGGTTGTGTATGTCGATGATTTTAATTTTTATTAAATGCATTTGTTTGATTTCAGAATTCGATTTGTGTGACTAACCTTTTTTAATTTGAGTTGATGTATTCGAGGGGGAAAAAAATTGACCTTGACCTTAAAAAATTTGACCTTGACCTTAAAATTTGACCTTGACCTGTCCTGGATGTGACATGTCCTGGAGGTGACACATCCTACTACTAACCTGGAATCGAAATTGATTTTAAGGGGGTTCGAAAGAATCTACGATTTAATGTAGAGAAGGATAAAATCATTCAAATAACCATAACCGATAAAATCGTTAATAAGTTAAATCATGGAATAATCAGAATGGGGTCGGTGAAAATACAATTCTCCGTATTGATTCAATTTGAAAAAGATGGTGAAATTAAAGATAATTTCTTCTCGAATAGGGCAGAGGCTTTTTCAGATAGTTTTCTAAGGGAGGGGGTTCACAAATTAAATAATAAAATAGAAAAATTCACATATTTGGGAAGTGGATGGCGGGTTGTTAAAATCAAAGAAATAGATTTTATATTAACAAAATTTACACATATGAATAGGCTAGCTGGACATAGTTATATCCCCACTCCATCAGCTTTAAATTCTAAAAATGCAATAGTAAACGTAAAAAACACTGATGATATGTGCTTTATATATAGTATTTTAGCACTTTTAAAACGTAATATTATACATAGTCATAGGTACCGTGTTAGTTCCTATGAAAATTATCTTGACGAGTTAAATTTTGACCCCATTTCCGACTGTCCAATGAAATTATGTGATATTCCTAAATTCGAGATGAAAAATAAGGATTTAAATTTAGCAATAAATGTTTTAACTTATAGCACAACCTCAGCTAAGCCTTTTGAAAATATAGTTGACGATAATTATATTCCACATCATCCCAAATTGGATATAATTCACCGATCTAAGGTTATAGGTGGTGAACCCTTATACTTACTTTTATTGGAAGACGGTGATAATTTTCATTACACCGCAGTTTTTAACTTACAAAGATTAATGAATTGTCGCTCTAGCAGTGAATGCGGCGTTAGTATTAGAGTGAACTGGTGCCCCCATTGTCTCAATGGTTTTCGACATAAAAATGCATTTGATATTCATGTTGCACTATGCAGTAAGAACCAAATAGGTACTACTTTATATACCCTACCTAAAGAGAAAAATTTAATTTTTCAAAATTATGCGAAAACCATAACCCCGCCATTCGTAATATATGCAGACTTTGAATCAATTTTACCGGGGGATATAATACACCATCAAAAGCATTTGCCAATAACAGCAGGATTATTATTAATAAATAATTATAATAACACTAAATTTTATTATGAGTTTGTTGGGGATGATTGTATCTTATCTTTCTTGCGTAAGGTGGAGGAAATTGCTATGACAATTGTCCTGCCATATTACGAAATTAATGGGAAAAAGCCCATGCAAACCTTGTCTTTCGCTGAAGAGCGGGCCTTTCGTGATTCCAGAACCTGTTATCTTTGTAAAAAATTCATTAGAGATAGAGTTAGGGATCATTGCCACTTCTCTGGTAAGTATTTAGGGGCTGCTTGTAGGAAATGTAATGTTTCTCGGCGAATTCAGAAACAGTTACCTGTGGTTTTTCACAATTTGAGGGGTATGATCTTCATCATATTTTGAAGTATGGTTTGAATAATTTTCCTTCTTGGGAATTAAATATTATTCCGACCACTACCGAGAAATTCATCTCCCTCATCGTGTATATTAACAAATTGTCTGTTCGTTTTATTGACAGCATGCAGTTTGTTAATTCATCTTTAGCAAAAGCGGTTAAGACTCTTTCGATCTGCCTTTAACTTCTTCTGTTTTTGATGGCGCAATTGTTCGATCCAAAGGTATCTTTCCTTATGACTTTGCCACATCTCTTGAGGTTCTGGAATCAACTCTTGAATTGCCTCCTATTTGGGATTCTGTGTCTAATGATGAATATGCATTAGCCCAAGTTATTTGGACTCAGCAAAACTGCAACAACATGTTAGATTACATGTTAATCTACCTTAAATTAGACGTGTTTCTCCTCGCAGATTATTTTCAACAATTCCGTGAAAAGGCCATTGCATATAATGGTCTTGAGCCTCTTAATTTCTACGGAATTCCCGGTATGTCATGGGCCTCAGCGCTTATGACATTAACGGAACCCATTGAACTTTTGCAGGACATGGAAATGTTTAATTTCTATGAAGGAGGGATACGGGGTGGGTTAACATTTGTTAACAAACATTATGTTGTAAGTTCTGAAGACACAGAACTCTTGTATATTGATATTAATAACTTGTATAGTTGGGCCTTAAGCCAAAATCTGCCTTATGCTGACTTTGTTTGGGTGTATGATGATCTTGATTCTGTCTTGAATGAATGCATGAATGCTGATATCGATAACCTTCCATATGGTTATACTATGGAGGTAGATATCGATATCCCTGATTGTTTGCATGACTTTCTGAATGATTTTCCGATTGCTCCTGAAAAGATGTGCCCGCCAAATTCTAAAGTTGAGAAGCTGATGCTCACGCATTGGCCGAAGAAGAACCATGTTCTTCATTGGCGACTTCTCAAGTTGTATATAGAATTGGGGGCTATTATTAAAAATGTACATAGGGCAATCAAATTTAAGCATGCACCCATTTTTAAATCTTACATAGACAAAAACACTAATTTGAGAGCCAATTCTACATGCGAGCTACACAAAGATTTGTATAAATTATTTAATAATAGTCTGTATGGGAAATCCGTAGAAAACCTTAAAAAACGGATGAATTTGAGGCTATGCAATTCAGCTGAAAAGATGATTGTATATGCTTCAAAGCCGACTTTCAAGAAATCTATCAAAATTGATGATGACTTGATTGCTGCGCATCTCAATAAGGATTCTATATGTTTAGACAGGCCTAGCTATATTGGCCAAACGGTGCTAGACCTGTCTAAACTGAGGATGTACCAGTTACAGTATATAGAATTGGCTAAATATAGAAATGAATTTAAATGTGAAATAAATATCGTTGCCGGCGATTCTGACTTTTTTCTTGAGGTTAGGCACTGTAAGCTTGACATTCTTTTACCGGCAATGATTCGTGACAATCTTTTAGACACTTCCAACTATGACCCTGCACATCCCTTATACTCTAGAAACCTTGATTCTGTGATAGGTAAATTTAAAGATGAAAGTAAAAGTCTAGGGTATAAGGAATGGGTTTTCTTAAGACCCAAGTGCTATAGTTTGTTAGGGGCTAAAGATCATTTAAAAGCAAAATGAGTCAGGTTAATAGGTACAGAAATTAGGCACGATTTATATTTAGAATGCTACAATAACAACGTAGTATTTTCTGTGCCACAAAGTAGGATAGGGACGCGGAACCATCAATTGTACACATTTAAAAACAATAAAATCGCGTTGTCAAACAACGACAACAAGCGGTTTTGGGTGGGGAAAATTTCCAGTCTCGCATTTGGTCATTATTTAGCACTAGATGATCAAATATTTGACGAAGTTGGGCCACTATTCGGAGGATTAAGTCCAGATTTTGTTTCTGGTGATGAGGAAGTGGGTCCACTTTTCAATGGTTTAAGTCCAGATTTCGATTCTGGTGTTGGTCCTAATGATGATGATGAAATAGATATAGATGATATTTTATTGTCAGACTAAACTGTGATAAATGATAATATATCTTTTTATTTTGAAAAACGCTTCTTCTACATTGTTGTATTATCTAAAATCTTTTATTGAACTCGTTATAGTTTTCACAATTCTTACATTTGTTAAACACTTGTATAAATATATTTATTAATATTGATAAAGTTTTTATAAATCATGTTTAACTATTGAAAGAATTTGGTAGAAATATTTATTTGAAATGAATGTTGTAGTGAGCACACCACTACATATATGAGTTGAGTGTATATTTAAAGTATAATATTTAGAATTTCTTTGTTAAAGTGTTGTCTTGAATATTTTTACCAGTAACTTTGTAAACCGTACCCCTGCGACTTGTTGAGTGTGAGATGTTGATAGTGAGCAATACCCATAGGGGGGCAGAATATTTTGTCGGATAGATTATATATGATAATAACAACTTCCACGCGTGCGTTAATATTTTAAAAGAAAATATTGAAAATTAAAAAATAATAATATGTAATCAACGATTTAAACAAAATTATATTATTACGTATTCAATAATTAAAACAAAAAATTATATAATCAATGATTTAAACAAAATTATATAATCAACGATTTAAACAAAATTAAATTATTATGTAAACGATAATTAAAACAAAATTATTAGTTCTAAAAATAAGAGGCATCGTTCAAAAAATATTGGACATCGTTCTAAAAATATGACGTAATCATTCTAAAAATATTAGGCATCGTTCTAAAAATATGACAAGTCATAGGATGATAGGCATCTATAACTCATCTTAAAGGTCTTGTACTGGGCTTTAAAATGAGCTATCGATCGATGAAGTAGAATGATGGGAACGATAAATTTTAGGCAAACGAAAACCATGTCACCGCTAGATCACTAATAATATTTTGAATAATAATATGAGGCGTCGACTACGTAATAGTTCTAAAAACATATGGCATCGTTCTAAAATATATGGCATCGATTATGTAATAGTTCTAAAAACATGCGGCACCATTCTAAAAATATGTGGCATCGATTACATAATAGTTCTAAAATACATGGCATCGATTACGTAATAGTTCTAAAAATATATGACATCGTTCTAAAAATATGTGGCATCGATTACGTAATAGTTTTAAAAATATGTGACATCGTTCTAAAAAATTTTTTCCCACCGGGGGGGGGGGGGTATATGTGGCCGGGGAGCTCCAATCATACTACTAAGGCTCATTCGAAAGGTCTTGCATTGGTTAAAATGAGCCATCGTTCAATAATTTTGATTGGCGTGAACTCTGTTAATTTAAATTTTAAAAATATGACCTTGAAAAGAAAATTGACCTTGAAAAAATTTTTTTTAAAAATAATAATAAAATGGTCAAGTGATCTTGAAAATGGTCTTGGGAAAATGTTAATATCTTTACCAATAATAATGATAATTAAGATATCTATAACTCATTCGAAAGGTTTTGCACGAAGCTTCAAAATGAGTTATCGGCAATGAAATAAGGTAATGGGAACAATATATTTTTGCATGCCAAATAGAAGGGCACCGCTAGACCACTTAATAATTTTTGAAAAATAATAATAAAATAATAATATTTTTGAAAAATAATAATATGACCTTGATGAGTCATCGTGATGAGTCATATGACCTTGAGAATGACCGTGGGTGAGTAATTTGGCCTTGAGAATGACATTAGATGAGTCATACGACCTTGAGAATGACCCTGATGAGTTATATGTCTTTGTTTTAAAGATAATAATATTTTTAAAAATAATAATATGATCTTGATGAGTCGTCGGATGAGCTATGGTCTTTGTTTAAATGACCTTGAAAAAATTTGACCTTGATGAGTCATCGGGTGAGTCATATGTCTTTGTTTAAAATTTGAAAAAAAATTTAAATTTTTTAACCGGGGGAAGGATGGGTTGTCTAGCGGTGCCCTGGTTTAGTGGTGCTCAATCCATATACTTAGGTCACTCACTTTTTTATAGAAAATTAATATATTATAGGAAATTAACCGAATATTCTTGTTAAATATACAAATATATTTAATTGAAAAATTTTCCCATCTCAAAACATTCCTAAAATAAATAAATTGTTTATCAAAAGTATGTTGTAGTCGAAATCTATTAAGGTAATGTTGCACTAATTAACTCTTATTCATATCGAGGAATCTATATTAGGATGACAATTCATCAACCACTACAAGTTAATATTGGTAGCATAATGATAATTATCACCATCTTCAAGAAGTAACATGTACACATGTATGCCATCAGTAACTCTGGATTTATATATGATATCAATATGCGGATGATGTGGCATATAATCATGATCTTTATTGTCTTCATCTATAATAATAACATGCTTAATAATCATAACTTTCGTGCTAATTTAACAGTAAACTTTAGAGAGATCTATTTAAGCTTGCATTGTAAATCAGTGGAAAATTTATAAAAGCGTATTAATTTGGGATTATGTAACTCAGCCGAAAATCTATATTAGTATGACAATTCATCAACCACTGCAAGTTAAATTTAGATTTAGTTTCGGCACACTTGAAAAGACTAAATCTGTTTAGATAGACCCAGTTATATTGAGCAGTCAGTCTATATCTGTCTAAATTCCACATGTACCAACTGCAATTTATTGAATTGGACAAGTATAGGCATGATTTTAATTGTAAAATTAATATTGTTGCCGAAGATACCGAAATACAGAAATAAGGAACTGTAAATTAGAAAAATGATTAATGGCAATTATTAGAGACATGTCCAATTATAAATCTGTACATCAGTAGGTAGTTAAAAAGTAGTTAAAAGTAGTTAAGAGACCCCCCATAATTTTTTTTTAAAAGACCCCCTTCCTACTTTTTTTAAAAAATTTTTAAAATACCCCCTTACTCTTTTTTTTATTTTAATTTTTGTTTTAATTATCGATTATGTAATAATTTTTATTTTTTAATTATCGATTACATAAGAATTTAATTTTAATTAATTCATTGATTACATCATAAATTTTAATTTTTTTTATAAGAATTTTTTATGTCAATATACTTGAAATTTAATTCTCTATTAAATGAGACTAACATGTAATCAAAATTCTGAAATTTTATTTTTAGTACACCATTTTTGGAATTTTCACATCTTTTTAAACAAATCTTTCTCATTCATTCATTCATCTTTATTGAAAAACCAACATTTTTAGTGACAAAAATAGTTATCAATAAATCGAGTAAGGATAGGAAATTATTTAGAATCAATAAGTAACACACAGACCTTAGTGTAATAAATACTAATACAATAAACCCACTCACATGCGTATACATATATTAAAAACGCACATATTAGCATTTTTTATTGAATACATACAAGTCACAGAGGTCAATCACATACTAACCAACCAAAATCATGCATTTATATTGCATCTTTATTGCATATGAGTAATATCAAACCTGTAAAATTCATTACATCATTAAATAATCTTCTATTACAGTATTTTAAACTATATTCAATCACTAATTATTGTAAAATAATAAATTATTTCGGTTAATGGTTAGAAATTTAATAAAAATATTACAATAAATCAAAACAACACAAGGAAATCTTTCAATAAATTACAATAATGTTATAAAGTATTCATTAAGTTGCAATAAAGTGGGAAACTATTTCGGTGAATGGCAGCAATTTAATAAATAATTTACACTAAATTACCACAAAATTATGAAACATTTCATTAAATTACAACAAAGTATTAACATTTTTCATCAAGTTGCAATAAAGTGGGAAATTATTTTGGAAAAAAAAAATTTCAACAATTGTAAAATATTTAAGCAAATTGTAACAAGATTATGAAATTATTGCAGCAAAGTAATAACATACCGATTACTAGTTAACTATATGTGTTTGCACTGTACTCAAAACTGTTCATATTTTTATTAGTGTTTTTTATTTGGGGTATGTGAGATTTTATATCAGGGTATTAAATATTTATTTGAATTCGAATTTCTGTTTGTCACATTAAATATTATTAAATAAAATTTCTCTCGGTTTTATGAACTTAAAAATTATTATTGAAAATAATAAATCTTATTGATAAATATATATTTTTTTAAGTTTTTTTCAATTCTCAACTGTGTTTCTCAATATTCTATAAATTGATAATATGTTAATGCACTACTAATTTCTGCAACTAATTCATAATTAATTCGAATAACATGTTAATTTAGAATTCTTAAATTTAATAAAACTTATGATTTTTAAATATAATTTTAAAAAACATAATTTAAAAACTTTGTAAGTTTAATTTTAATCTATTTTAAAAAATTAAGATTTCTAGTCATGAAATTTCATAATTTTTGAAAATAATGAGTGGTAAATGTGAAAAATTGTCAACTCAAACAATAGAATTTAAAACTCTACAAAATGAAATCATTATTTATTCACACTCAAAACACTTAAATCTTTTTCATCCAAATTTTATATACACATATAAAAAAAATATAAATTAATAAAGTATTAAGAAAACCTATTCTCATATTAAAACTAAACATTTATTAAAATCCTGAGAAATTCGATCGTTATCTATTGGTGATATGACCTAACCTATAGAAATTCGTCAACAATTAAGGGCAAAATTTTTAAGGAATTATATGTCAATTTTGAGTAAATAAAAAAAATGAGCTTAAAGCATATATATATTATTGCATTGAAAATATGCGTCTTATTAGGGTTAGGAAATAAAATAAAACTTATCACATGTAAACCATATTTTTAATAATTATTTAAACGTTAAAAATCAAGACAAGAGAGGACAAGGCAAAGTTTATGCATTTAGTATTGCCAGGTCTAATGAGCAGTGACCAAATATCTGTGCCTGAAAGACACGGTGAATATTTGTTCGCGTGCACAAGGGTCGTCTGTGCCTCCCCAAGTGGGGTAAGAAGAACCTGGGCACATTTGAAACGTATTAAAAATATATTTCAAAATACATGACAATACGTCATTGGCACTATAACCAAATTAAATAATGTTTTCACTAACAACAATATATATTTACAGAGGCCTCCCACTAGTTGGATTACAATCGCCCACCACGACGATCAGCTTGTTAATATATTAATTAAGGGATAAAGAGGGAAAAGAAAAGAAATAAAAAGAGAAAATATAATCTCTAGTTAGGTATTTGATGGTATATGGGTGAAACATTTTGTTGATTAGTAGAAAATATTGATTTTATTAAATTTTGATCTGGGATGCTCTTGTTGCGGTTCAGTAGGAACCGGAACTAAAAGTATTAGGAAAGCTTTAGAATTAAATAAAGATTAATTATTAATAGTATTAGATAAATACCAAAAATAGAATTAAAATTACTAAGTTTAGAACTTAATTATAAATAGTAATAAACAATTACTATATTTAGATTTTAACCCTTTCGCACCGACTTTCCGCTAATGACACTATGCTAAATTTATATATTGGAACTTGTTAATATTGACCTAAATATGAAATATTCTCATTTTTGTAATCGTGACGCTTCTGAATATCCTAGAAAGTCCTGGGATAATAAGTCCCAATAGGCTTTTATGGACCATTCAAAATATCCCAGTAGGATCATGATGAAAGTTTCTGGGACGTATTGTCCCAATAGGGGCGAAAGGGTTAAAAAATAATAGTATTTTATTATATATAAATATACATATTTAGTAATTAAGTAATTACTAAAAATAGATATAGGTAAGTAAAAAATAGTATAAAAATAATTAAAAATTTAGTTATGAGGGGAACAAAAATTGTTACGAAATTATCGATCAAGCACAATCCAGAATATTTTTAGAATCAATAATTACTAGTGTTTAGAAATTTAGAATATTAGTGTCGATCAGAAAATTTGGAAATTAAGAATATTAGTGTGGATCAGAAATTTAGAATATTATTGTCGATCAGAAATTTAGAATATCAGAAATTTAGAATATCAGAAATTTAGAATACTAGTGTTGATTAGAAATTTAGATCGATTGGAAATTTAGTCTCAATAATTTTTCGTTTGGAATTTAAATACAGCATCTATCAGCCTCAATTGAATTTAAGCTTAACAACCAATTTTCAGGTTCGTTATAAATCAGTTAGTTAATATTAATAAATATATAAATATATTCATATATTAATACCTATCTCATTNTTTTTTTTTTTTTTTTTTTTTTTTTTTTTTACTCCTACAATGAGGAACGCCTTGATACTACACACTAGTGATGATTGTGTCGAATTGACACGAAAAGCTGTCATAATTGAAAGAAGCTTGGAAAAGTCAACCATGTTTCTTGTAAAAAGTGAGAGAACACCGGTGGAGTGTTTCAATTGCCATAGAAAAGAGCATATAGCGAAAGATTGTACCAGTAGGAAAATGATGGACAATCGTAAAAGTATACAATGTACCAAGTGTGGACGGAATAACCACGGTGCGGAAAACTGCAGAGTACAGAATTTGCAATGTGAAAAATGTAAACGAAAGGGACATGTTGCTGCAGTCTGCAAGACTAGAAGTCCTCAGAACGGCAATAATTTTAGTACGATTAAAAGAGATGATGTAAATTCATCAGGAAAGATAAAATGTCACGGATGTGGGAAATTCGGACATATGATGAGGTCATGTCCTCAGAATCAGAGTGGTAACACAGGTCAGTTCAATAAAAATACCGATAAGGGTAATGTGAACAAGCCTAAGACGACCTTTATGGTTAACCAGGATGAAGGGTTGACTTATCTGTAACAACTGGAAATGGAAATCCAGGAGGAAATGAATAGGTTGGCTAGATTGACCGACCAAGAAGGCGCCATCTTTATGATACAAGTTGGAAGAGTTGAGGAAAAATCTCTTAGAAAAAAGGACTCCATTAGAGAGGATCTTCAGGAAACGGAATCAGAGGAGAGTTCCGATGATGAACCTAGTATGGCCACCATACTAAGCTAGTTCGATGTAACCTTACCGGGGAAAGCAAAGGTAAAAGAGTGGTCAGATACCCTAACAAAATGTTTAAAACTGGTGGATTCCAGATATGAGTACCAGCAGAAGCTGGATAGACAATTGGAAAAATTGGGAGAAACAGAGTTTAAAATTCACGAAATCGATACAGTGGTAAAACTGATATCACAGTTCGAAGATGATCCAAAGTATCATAACGACACCTACAAAATCCTAAGGAAATTAGGAAAACTCATGGAACATGAGTGGGATCTTCAAGATGCTCAACTCAATATAAAACTCCCACAAGAGTATAATCTCGATATAAATGTAAGAAGTCGAGCAGATAAATTAACAGAAACATTGACAAGTATTAAGCATCAAGGATATGACATACTTATGTGGAATAAAATTAGAAACAAACCAAACACTTCTACAGAACGGGATACTCCCAGGTAGAGTGACGAAGCTCACAGCAAAGAGAGCACCGAAGCCAGTAGCAGTAATGGATCAAGATAGCGTATTCTTTATTACTCAGATGGAAATCGAGAGATTGGAGGAAACTCAACAAATAACCCAGCGACTAAGGCTGGAATTGCAGAAATCTCCACTAGATGGAGAGACTATAAAAGAAATACTTGACTGGATGTTAGTATTACGAATACCAGTAGATTTGTTGGCAGCAATAATTCCACTTATACTACCAGTGGTAAAGGAAACAAGCCCATTCCAGACACAAATCGAAGCACTGATGAGGAGAAATGGGAAAGCTATCCGAAGTCAGCCTGATAGACAAGGCAACATTAATCTAGACGTGCGAATGATTGGAAAAAAACCATTACCAATGATTTATAATTGTTATTGCAAGGTCAAAATTTTCAGGAGAGATGTGATTGCCACCGATCAAACTACAGGTATATTCCTGATAATGGTCCATGGTAGGCAAGTGGATGATGATGAATATCTAGTGGATGTAGGTTGTCTACCGTTGGTAACAACCATGGTAATGATCATCCCAGTAACTCCACCCGAATCCCAGTGGTCATTAATGAGACTAGCAGATATAGCAAATGAAATTGTGGAAGAGATCGAGGAAATAAGGCTAGAGGAAATAAATCCCAGTCAAATGGTGGACATTGGCGAGAAAGATTACTTCGCAGAGTACGTCAGATTAAATAGAGGAGAAACAAACGTAGGAGCTACTACGTCACAAGCTGTAACAAATCCAGAGACTGAAAAACCCACGGAGAAAGTGAAAAAAGATGGATGAGGACGTCCTAGAAAGGATCAAATGAAACCTCCACCCAAGGAGCAGTTAAATCCGGAAACGATTCAGAAAATTCAGTTAAAAACATTAGCAGTGATAGCTCAAGAAGTGGATGACCAGGCGGAAGAAGAGACAACGACAGAGAGGTCGTTATTGTGGCAACGTATACAACAAATGATCGGGATTATCAGGGCCGAATGGAGAATTCCAAATATCAAGGGAATCGAAGTGGAGAAGATAACGAAAGAGGTCAAGAAGACAATGGATAAAGTATCCAAAGACGTATCAACAGGAAATATTCAGGATGCCATAGAAGCATTCATACAGCAAGGATTAACAAGAGTGAAAGTGGTACCATCGCTATCATTGTTAATTCAAAATGCCATAGCCCGAGCAGGGGACGATAAAAGACTTATAGAACGAAAAATCGATCAAATAGTAGAAATGGTAGATTATTACTTTGAGGTATGGATGACCGTAAACAAATTTTGGGAAAAGGAAATGATCCCAAAACTACGGTATGAAGTCGTGGAAGAAGCCATAAATAATGGTAGTTCAGGCACAGGGAACATGACAAGCACGATCCTGATGTTTCTGGTAATGATGGGCATATTAAAACAAACTAATTCACTAACAGTATTTGACTGTAGTTATCCTAAACTATCTCGGATATATTTGCTAGTAGATGCAATTGAGTGCAAAGAGGCGTATCCGGAGAAGGTTCATCAAGGGGAAAAGGTAGAATATTACGTCTACCAAGAGAGTGGATTTTATAGAACTACGATAAAGGAATGTAGAATTCAGAGAGCTACATTTGAATATTATTGCGGTAGTAACAGCTATTCTGCTTTCCTATCCGCAACATTAATCCCAAGGCCGGTAAACATAATGCCCGAAGATTGCCTAGGTGCATTTCGAAAAGGAAGTGTGAGGATAGACAGCGAGGTATCAATATCGGCTGAAATTGGAAAAACATTGGGAATAACAATTACTCGAGGAGGAACAATTGCCTCAGATGGAACCTGCGAAGGAAGAAAGAAAATTCGCGGTAGCAATTTAGTTTCCTATGTAGTAGATATAGAAGATTACTCAGTGGAATTACGAGAATACGAGGGAACATTCGATGTGGCCACAGGAAAATTGATGGCACATCCGCAATGCAATGCCAAGTTTGGTAGTTGTAGAACGGGAACCACCGCATTAATTTACGAACAAATGAGAGATCATTGTGAGGTTGCATTTCTCAAGAAAATCCCTTTTAGAAAATTAAATGGAACTAAATATCGGGACTCCCAGAATCCAGAAAAGGTTTGGGATAAAGCAAAAACGTTGAAAAAAATCAACAAACAAGAGAAGGAAAATATCGTAGTGGAAAACACACCTCTAGTGTTGATATCGGAAGACAAGACAGAAGCAATTCGATTCATCCGAAAAGATAAAAAGACTAAATGTGGGAAAAGAGTATACGAGATGAACTACAAAGGAATTTCCCTATCAATGGAATATATTCGAAATGCCAAGGCCTTACATATAAAGGATATCAAAATCACGAATTATATAAATAATAAAGTAGATTATTTATATCATGACCTGCAATGACAAATGCAAGATATGTATCAAGAGGTGATACTAAACGATTGCAAGCTAAATCGCGAAATAGTCCGAAATAGATTAGCAATATCTATCGTTAACCCAGAGTTGGTTACTCCAATGTTATTCGAAGACGGAATGTTTTGTAGAATAATGGGAGAAGCTATATATAGCTATGAGTGCAAACCATTAGAAGTGCAATTAGCCAGATTTAATCAATGCACGCTAGAACTACCAGTGTCATATCAAGGAAAATTGAGATTTGTCATGCCAGAAACCAGAAAGTTACTTGAGGAAAACGTTAAAACCCAACCAGCAATATGCAACCTGGCAATATCACCATTATATAAAGTAAATGATATGTGGATATCTTTGCCGGAAAGAAAACCATTTACGCAACGAGTAGAGACCTTGGAGGTGACTAAATTAAAGGATACTATGGAATTCAAGTCATTAGATGAATTAGCAAAAGGGGGAATTTACACTCCCGACGATATAGGTAAAGCAAGAAGGACATTCCTATTCCCACAAATCAGAGACAGGGGTATCCCGGAAATTAAAAGAACAATTTATCATGATAGCTTAATACGACCAGATTACAATTTATTGTTTGGACCGGAACATTATAAAGAAGCAGCAAAGAATCTAATGATGAAAATATGGGGACGATTTACCAATTTTGGTATTTTCGTCGCCGAATGTTCAGGAATTTACGCAATATTTGTAATTTTAAAACTGATAATTACACAATTTATTTCAACATATAGCATATTCAAAATTGGGGGATGGTCATGGAAACTGCTATTAGGATTATGTCCTATGTGTGCAGAATTTGCATTATTCAAACATCACAGAAAAGAAATCAAAGAAATTAGACAGAAACATTTGGTTAAACATGAAGTAATTGGAACAGAAATGGAGAAGTATTCTAGTTATCGGGAGGATAATAATTCAAAGGGAGGAGGTAATGGAGGGTCTTGTGAAACATCTTCAAGACCAAATTAATCACGAAAACAGAACTACAACAAAAACGTGAACCAGCAACAAAGAAAATCAAGATTTAATGAATATCTCCCTCAATATGACCAATCAAAGGAAATCTACGTGAGAAGACAGTTCTCAGAAGGAGAATATGACAGTACCGAGCAAAAATTTGACATAAGGTCACCTAGATTCAAGAGAAGCCCAAGATATGTACAACTTCCGACTTTGAGGAGTTTACCAACCGCACCAAACGATGGGCTGGAACATTCGAGGGAAACGACACTCAGAACAGGACGTCACCAATGGAAAGTTGATGAAGATACCATATTTAATAATCTGACATGTTCAACATTGCCAGTGTAAGGAGATAGTAAATCTCTATATAAAATTATTATGGTTAAATGGTAGAAGTGAGATAAGTTAGTAGAAATAATTATTTCTGTTAAATTTTTATATTTAAATTCTATATTAAATTAAATCATATTATATTAAATTATATTAAATTAAATCAATTAAATGTATGACCAGTAGTTACATTAAAATTAATAATTATCACGCCTCGGTGTTTAAATACACTAGTAAAAACGACACAATTTTGAAGTTGTTATAAAAATAAATGCTTGAAGAAGACTTGAATTTAATTGCGTCTGACATGGCGACCACGACCACGACCACGGATTTATTGATAAGCAGACTATTACCTGTGAAATTTCACAAAGGCGATAATTTAGAAAATTTTATCAAGGATTGTTAAAGGTTTTTTGGCGCGACAAAAACAACAATTAGGATGCAAGTAATATTAACTACAACATTACTTGACAGATCGCTAATGGAAGATTTTGAGGCAGCCGAAGGAAAAACTATGGAAGAGAAACTTCGATGTGCATTTCGAAACCGACATCATTAATGGATGATCTAAAGGAAGCTTTGAGTTATGAACAAGGATCAGATTCAGCCGAAACTTTTATAGAGAAAATTAAAAAGATGACAAAGAAATTAATAGCGTACAAATGGAATGAAGAAGAAATAGAAAAATGCCTGCTTACAAACTGTGTAAGAGATCGAGAAGTTAAAAAAGTGATCGAGATGAAAGATTTGAAAACTTCAGAAGAAATAAAAGCAACAATAAAGAAATTAGAAAAGGTAACCAAAATTATGGGCCATATTAATGTTGTGAAGAATTCACCGGTTGTTCAAAACTACAGAAGCTACAGAGATGTTGCTCAAAGATGAATGGTAAACGGAAATAATAATTTCAAGCAGCGAAACGTCAGTAACCGACAATTGGGATGCTGGACATGCAAGAAAACTGGTCATGTTAGTCGAGAATACCAAATGAAAAAGAAAATGACGTGTTTTGCATGCGGAGTTGAAGGCCACGTACGGCGAGAATGTTCAAAGATTCAATGCCCGAGATGTCACTTACGTGGACGCTTATATACAAATTTGGAAAGAAGGAAGTTTCAAACTAATTCAAACATGAGAAACAATAATTATTATGCACATCGAACCACAAGCTATCAACAAAAGATCAACAATCCAGGAAGAACAATTGCAGCAATTGAAGCTAATGATGAGTATTCAGATGATGCAGAAGACAAATATGAGGATATTCAGCACCCAAAAGTATATGCTTTGACACGGAAGGCAATGATCGGAGCAATATACTAGGTAATTTTGATATTGATGTAAATATTGGTCATAATAATTTTAATAATGTAAATAATCCTTATATATATAATAATGTAGAACCTTTATGTAATAAAATTTGTAATTTTAAAAAGTTTCCTTTAAAGAATTTTAAATGTTATAGTTATTTTAATGTTGATCGATCTTTAATAAATAATAATAATAATCCTAAAGAAGCAGAATATAATAATAAAATAGTAAATGAAAAAGTTTATAAATTTATTAAAAAGGCAGAATATAAATTAGAGAGAAAGGAAATTGGGTGGATTAATGAAATATCAGAGGAGCAAAATATTTTCACTAAAGATGAATGGAAACAACCGAAATTGAGTTATGACAAAATGCAAGGTAGACCGAGTACAACTCTTGAAATTCAGGGCTATAGAATGGAATGCTTACTAGATACAGGAGCAAGAGTAAATGTAATGGCAGAAGCAGTTCTGGACAAATTAGTGAATGTGAAAATCATAAAAACAGATGATATGTTAAGATGTGCAAATGATAGTAAATTAGAGACAATCGGAAAATATATATTGATGTTAGAACATTTATAATAGTTAAAAATATTGTTCCAGATATAATAGGCGGAGTGGAATTGCAGAAAGAGTTTGGAATTGAATTAAACTACATCAAGCAAAAGGAAGAAGGATATAATGAATTTGTGTGTGAAATAGAAGCTAGATTTGTGGAAAAGATTACAGATAACGAGAGATGTCAAAAAGCAATAGAAATTCTAAGATTAAACGAAAATAAAAGACTGTTAGAGATTGTTAAAAACAATAAAAGTGTTTTTATGGCTAATAACTGGGATATCGGATGTACTGATTTAATTGCACATAAAATCATCACAAAAGTAGGGCCAATTATGATAAAACCTAGAAGACAACCCATCAATTTAGAGGAGAAAATACATGCTGCTATAAAAGATTTAGAAAATAATGATATCATAAGAAGATGTAATTCACCTTGGAATACGCCGTTAGTATGCGTGTGGAAAAAAAACAAAAAAGATATCAGACTTTGTTTAGATTTTAGACAGCTTAATAAGAATCCTGAAAGACAAGCTTTTCCTATGCCGAAATGTAGAAGAAACTCTAGATACATTACATGGATCTAAGTACTTTAGTTCTATAGACCTTGGAAACGCTTATTATCAAGTGAAATTGGACATAGAATCGCAAGAAAAGACAGCATTTTCTACTAAAGAAGGGCAATTTTGTTTTAATAGAATGCCCTTTGGCATTGCGGCGGCACCGGGTGCATTCCAAGAATTAATGACAAAAATATTGAAAGATCTATGGAAAGAAGGAGTTATGGTGTATTTAGACGATATTTTAATTTTTACAAGAACAATTGAAGAACATTACAATGTGTTTGGAAAAGTTCTAGAGAAAATAAGGGAAGCTAAATTGAGAATCAACCCAGAAAAATGTCAGTTATTAAAGAGCGAAGTAAAATTTTTAGGGCACATTATTAACAGTCAGGAGATTCGGACAGATCAAAGTAAAATTGAGGCTATTAAACCATTTCAGACACCTAAGTGTATAAAGAATTTGAGAAGCTTTTTAGGTATATGTAACTACTATTGGAGATTTATTAAGGAATATGCAACAAAATCAAGAGCGCTAGATAGCATATGTGGAAGCAATAGTGAAAAAATAATCTGGACTGAGGAATGTGAGAAAGCTTTCGAAGAAATGAAAATTGCGTTGACTACAGCGCCAATTCTCGTAATTCCAGATTTCAAGAAAGAATTCATATTAGATACAGACGCAAGCTTTGATACACTTGGAGCTGTATTATCACAAAGAGATGAAATGGGGCATGAACACGTTATTGCATATGGATCCCATGCAATGAGTAGCCATGAAAGAGGATATTGTATAACACTAAAAGAGCTTTTGGCTATATATTATTTCTGTCACCATTTCAACCATTATTTATACGGTAAACGGTTTGTTTTGCGCACTGATCATAAAGCAATAACTTTTATGTTATCGACAAAGAAGCCTATAACAGCACAGTTCAAAACGTGGATAAATTACTTGAGCAGTTTAGACATAAAAATGGATTTCAGAAAAGGTACGGTGCATACGAATGCAGATATGCTGTCTAGAAATGCATGCGGCAAATGTGTACAATGTTTGATGGACCATGATAACCTCAAATCAGGGCCATTAAAAACTAGATTGTTAACATTGATGACCGAAAATAATGGAAATGAATGGCAAAGAGATAATGCAGAAATACAAGATATAAAAGATCAAATAAATGAAAGGAAAAATAATAAATATATATTAAAAGGAAATATTATCTATACCAATCAAAATAAAATATGGATACCAGAAACAAAAAGACGAGAAATGATTAAGGAAACACATTTATTATTATGCCACGCAGGAGTAGAAAAAGTTATGAAATATATTAGGAACAATTTTGATATAGAAGATTTGCTAAATGAAGTAAAAGAGACTATTTCAATATGTGAAGCATGCCAGAAAAACAAAGTTTTAACTACAAAGTCAAAAGAAAAAACCCAAGTAATTCAAGCTTCAGAACCTATGGAGAAAATATACATGGATATTTGCGGTCCATTAAGAGAAACCTTCAGAGGAGAAAAATATATTTGTGCAATAATCGATCATTACAGTAAATACATATCTCTAACTCCTATTAGAAAGCAAGATGAAAATACAATAAAGGCAGTTTTGTTAAATAATTGGATATTGAAATTTGGAGCCCCTAAGGAACTACATGTTGATTGTGGAAAGAATTTCGAAGCAAATATTATTAAAGAACTAGCAAAGGCAGCAGGAATTGAGTTGATATTTTCGAGTTCGTATCATCAATAATTCTAATGGTGTAATTGAAAGACAATTTCGTACTATAAGAGACTATATTAACGCGTCACTCAGAGAACGAGTTAAAAAAAGCTGGGCAGAATTAATACCTGATATCGAATACGTTTTAAATGCGACAGCTCAAAAAACTACTGCAGTGAGTCCAGCAGAAATTATATTTGGAAGAAAGATTAATAGATCGCAATGGCATAGTAATAATGAAGTGGATAGAAATGAAATCATGCGAAAATTAGAGGCTAAAAGACAGCAAGTGAAAGAAATTGGCACAACTAGGAACTTAGAAGTGGGGGACAAAGTATTGGTGAAACAAGAAATTAGAAACAAAGATCACGAAAGATATGAAGGACCATACACAGTAATAAAACGAAATCATGAAAGAAGTTACTTATTAACAGACGAAAACGGGAGAAAAATAACAAGGAATATAGAAAGGTTAAAGCATTTTAAAGAAGGGGGGATGTAAGGAGTTAGTAAATCTCTATATAAAATTATTATGGTTAAATGGTAGAAGTGAGATCAGTTAGTAGAGATAATTATTTCTGTTAAATTTTTATATTTAAATTCTATATTAAATTATATCATATTATATTAAATTATATTAAATTAAAACAATTAAATGCATGACCAGTAGTTACATTAATATTAATAATTATCACGCCTCTGTGTTTAAATACACTAGTAAAAACGGCACAATTTTGAAGTTGTTATAAAAATAAATGCTTGAAGAAGATTTGAATTTAATTGCGTCTAACAGTCAGAATTACCCAAAGTGCATTATCCAAATGAAGCGTTAGAGTCACTTAAAGCTAAATTTAAAGAATATAATCCTCAACTAAGTGATCCAGAATGACTGGAAGCAGAACAAACGAGAGCCAATACAATCGGTATCTCGCACGATACAATCTTGATGGTCAATAATCCAGTGAACTTGGATAAAAAGCCAATGATAAAATAAGAGTGAACCGACATACAGTTAATGCGGTGATAGATTCAGGAGCAGATGGTACCATAATCGAAGCAAAATTGTTGAACCATCACGAATTACAGTCGTTAAAACCGGCAGAAGTAAAATTAACAGGAGCAAATGGATCCTCATTAAACGTAATAGGATCATTATCTTGCCAGATTAAGCTATCTGACCAAGAGCTCCATCACGACATCATAGTGAGGAGAAGTCTCCCGGCCGAATGTGTATTGGGTATGGACATCCTAAAAAGACTACGAAGAGTATTCGATTGTGCATCTGGACTGTTAATCCGAGCACGAGGTAAAAAGAGAAAAATCTACAACGATGATACAGCTTATATAGATCATACAACTATCATACCACCAAGAGCGGAAACAGTATCCTTTGTAGCTACAAGCAATAATTGGGAAGTTGAAGTTGTATTCGAACCAGACGAAAGATTTACGGAGAAATACAACATACCAGTTACTCATAGCGTAGGCTTAATAGTCAATGGCAGAATACCAATCAGGGTAGCCAATCTGGACGTTAAACCACTATACTTATACCCAGATACCAGAGTGGGCAGAATCTGGAAACAAAACGAACAACAAGCCACGGGAGAAGGGTCGATACTCAACATAAAAGCTGAAGAAAGGGATCCAGACATTGAGTACTACGACGCACCTACGGCCAATAGCAAAGTGCTAACCAGAAAGGAAAATATTCAAGTAAATATGCTATTGAGGAAATACGACCAGGTATTCGCGAAAAATGAATACGATCTGGGAAAAACAAACTTGATAGAACATGAGATTGTTCTCACCAATACAAAACCTATAAAGTTGAGACCATACCATATTCCATTCAGTCTGGAGGAATCAGTAGACAAGCAGGTGAAATTGATGTTAAGGAAGGAAGGAAGGGACGTCTCGAAGGGACTATCTTCACATTGACCAGAGAAGCCAACAGGCTAGCTGATTTGATGGAGGCACAAAAATCTGACGAAGAAATCAATGTTATTCGTCAAACATTGGAAGCAAAATACTTGCTCATAGAATTCACGAAATACTGGAAAAGAATAAAGACAAGTTTGTGCTGGAGGAAGGATTAGTTAAATATTCAGATGTAAGAGATAATGTTATAATGGTCCCTAAGAAATTTTGTGAAGCACTCATGTTGCAGTATCACGATGGAGCCTTAGGGGGAACTTGTCATCCAGAAAAACATTGTCGAGATTAAAACAAAAATATTTTTGGCCAGGCATGAGACAAGACGTTAAACCCTGGTGTCAGACATGTAAGATCTGTATCACCAGAAGAAATACCGGAAAGAAACCCCACGTACCAATGAAGCCGATGCCGGTACCATCTACACCCATGGAAATGAAGGCAATGGGCGTGTTAGGGCCATTCAAAGAATCTATTAGCGGAAACAAGTACATATTAGTGTTCTGCGACTACTTGACTAAGTGGACGGAAGCCTACCCAATGCCTAATCACAAAGCTGATACGATAGCTAGAATTTTCGTTGAACAAATTGTCTTTAGGTATGGAGTACCTACGAAGTTATTAACGGATCGGGAGCAGATTTCATGAGTAATTTGCTCAAAGGAATAAATGATTATTTTGGAGTTCTAAAGTTGAATACTTCCCCATATCACCCACAGACGGATTGGTTTGTAGAACGATTTAATGGAACATTAGCTAACATGTTGGCATCATATGTAAACTGAGTGCAAACGGACTGGGACATCCACATTCCATCCTGTTTATTTGCATACAGAAATGCAGTGCACGAAGGAACAGGTGAAACACCATTTTACCTAATGTATCTGAGGCAAAGTAAAATGCCAGTAGATGTGTTGTTTTTTCCTAAAGCAACACAGTATTTAGATCAGGAAAATTATCTAATGGAAATGAGGGAAAGAATGCAGGAAGCATGGGCTAGAGCAGGTCTCAGTATAAAATATAATCAGGAGGCATCAAAAGATTATCATGACCGAAAAGCCAAGGAACGTGGCATAATGGTTGGAGACCAGGTGATGTTGGAAAGTCATTATAACAAGAAAGGCTTATCACCAAAACTCATGCGGAATTTCAAAGGACCATATGAGGTATTGAAAACCACAGAAACAAATCTCATACTACAACTTGTAGCCAACCGAAAAGCAGAACCAATACATGGTACATGCTAATCGGTGTAAAAGGTGCGAAATCCCAACAAAAGGGATCTCCGGAAATTCTAAAGTAAAAGCACTAGAGAAACAAGTGAAACCAAACACCACTGAGGAAGCACAAGAACACCGATACCCATTGAGATCACGGGGTGTTCCAAAATCTGTAACTTTTATGTTGATAATAAGTTGTATGATGACCTTCGTTATGGCAAAAAGGGATAAAAAGGCCTATTTTCAGCCTATGGCGATGCAAGTGGAAAATTTACATTTTATAAGAACCTATTACGGAATTCGTATACTTACAGCGTGTGATAATGCCACAAAATTCAATCTGCATTTCTACAATAAGTACTTACGGGTCCGCCAACTTAACTCAGTAGAAAGAGAATGGGATTTATATGATTTAAAAGCCGAGACGGATTACAAACTGCACATCGCAGCATCAAGGTTATATCAGAGTGATTGGTATACCTATCATGTATCAAATTGGATTTTAAGGACGGCGGATCTCACAAATCGCATCTCGATATCTTACGAAAAAGATAAAGTTAAATTTAGTGAGCTACTTAGCGGGGAGGAAAAGGTAAAAGTCAATATTCTAGAGGGACTAATCATGAGAGAAACAGTATGGTTAGATCCGAAATCTCCTTCCAAAGAAATGTATCTAAATCAGTCCGTAGAATATTCGATTCTAGTTATATACTATAGTCCGAGGAAACGGCAGGACGATAGGTGGTTCGAGGTATTCGAGGAGATATTACCTCTCAAACATCCAGTTACAACGAAAATACCACCAAAGGTAGTTAGGGAGAACATGGTGATACATCCCGCGATGTGGCAACATCTCAGACAATTGCCACCTATCAAACAAATATCTTGCCAAACGACTCCAAACCTGACAAGCAGTTGTGATTGGTATGTCATCACAAACTTCAACGCGGGATACATTCTGAAAATACCCACACTGATAGCTATGGGTATTTGGACCAAGCTCTATTTTAGACAAGCCATAAGGGCTTACGACGGAGTGCTGATGTCGATTTTATGACAATTACAGACTCCCTCGAGGGAAAAATCATATTTATATATATTAAAATCTATATGTACGTAGAGCTCCAGGTAGCATTAAAATTCAGTATATGTAGATCTTTTATAACAAGACTCATGCATATCTTTATAGCCTATTATGACATATCAGTATATCTGATATTTTGGTTAATAATTTTTATTTCTAGAATGCAGAGCCATCAAATATCGCAATATCAAGGAAGACATAGCATTATACGTGCTACTACCTTACTGAAGGAGAAACTTATATATAAAAACCTGGAGAAGCAGGTAACCGATCAAATTAGAAAAAGACAAAGGCATTGGTTCTATTGTCATTGCTCAGGCATACCCAACAATTTCAAATTCGACGAGGTTCCAAAACGTCAGATGATGATTTCAAGAATCCCTGGCAAGCATAACGCCAGCATTAGGCTTACCGATGTCATGCCTGAGTTTGGCAGACATAGTCTGACCAACCACCTGTGGATACACGCTATTAACAAACCATTTACGGTTTATGTTCCTGGTGCCACAAATCCTATTTTGCTGCAAAAGCATATAACCCTGGAAATCGAAAACGGGGATGGGAGGGAAAAGAACATTTCACTATTATGTGGGGGAATAGACATCATCGTCGCAATGGAAATTCTGGAACCTCACAGAAAGTCACAAACGAGATGGATCAACGAACCAAACTGGACATACAATGTCAATGACAATGACATCAAAACATTTAAATCTTTCGTAAGACAGCGTTTGGACCCAAGACAAGAGGATAACCTCACCATCTTCGTGGCAGCTCACTACGCCACACTACGACAATTCCTCAAACCTGCAATTGTGGCGATTTCAATTTCACATTTTAACGGCGATTTAATCCTCAACACTAGAGTTACCCCCAGATCACAGGTCAAACATTACCAATCGCATGCGCATGGTATGACCGAAAGGGAAATAACCGGACAGTTTGACGGAGAAGACTGCCGAAGGAATTAGGTAAGTCTGCGATGGGAAAATCATCGTGGGATTATTGGTAATGGATCTTTTGGAAGTAATTAGATTTCCAATGCAACGTGCACTCGGAATCCGTGATCTTGGCGCAGCTAAATCCCTCGAAAATAGGGACTTAAAGAAATGCATCGGGTTATACCGATTGGCATATTTGGCAAAAACAGTCACAGGCAAAGAAGCGCATCATTTCGCGGACCTTCAAACAGAGAATGATGTTACGACTATTAAGGAAATATATGACAATCTGCGAGATATCTGGATTGATGATATTTCACCCGATACCCGAAAAGAGGTGGTGACATCACAAATAAAACAAACGGAACCAGGAACCTCAAGCATGCAGAAACCCTTAGCTATGGAGAGCTATGTAAAAGAAGACATGCCCAGGTCCAAGTTAATGAAAATAGTGGAAGAAGATTCCTTGTCGCCGCCAGGCATCTCAATTGCTGACGAAGTCACGCTTACCAATGATGGTAGAGTGGTGAATTCTGCTAAAATGGAAACGGAAAAATCACCGCCAGCAGAAAATCTGGTTGAACGGGTCACCAAGATCTTGAAAGCATTAGCCCTGTTGAGCGAATCCAAGGGATGAGCAGAAGGAGGAGCATTACCTCAAGCTGTAGTTCCTCTACTCAAACTACAAGACTTGAAATTCAAAAAGAAGATAACGGTCGAACCCACCCAAAAAGAGGCAAGGGAGAAAAATGTCCCTATCTCTACAAAATGAAAAAGGAGATCCCAAAGAGTACCAAAAAGAAAATGCCTAGGATATCCATCCAGGATGAGGATGACGATCTGTTAGAAACTCACTATCAGCCACAAGATCCAGCATTGACCAAGATATTGACAACGAAGGTCGAACCCATGGTTGCAGGAGAGCCAATCATCGTGAAAGAAGGCGAATTCATTGGAAGAGGTAATTCAATTAAAATACGGGAAGATGCTGACAAAGAAGATCCTAGTTGGTGGCAGAGACCCGATAGTAAATGGAAACCGCGTATCAAGGAATACGATGGAGGCCCAATCCATGAAGTAGCCGTGTCCAATTTCCCCGATTACGGAGTATTGGAGGCTAATGAGGGTTATTATATCATCTCATCAATCGTGTACAAAAAAGTAAGTAAACTGGAGACATTGGTGGTCAGTTACAGACCGGACATAGTAGAACAAAGAATCCGTAATGAAAGTGCCAAAGTCATGAAAAGGAGATAATATTAGCAATTCTGCTATGTATTCAACGGACCTAGCTATTTGCTATACGTCCCCAATCCCAACATCTTCGACAATCCAATCCAATCCAATTTTTCAAATTAATAAACATTTACCAAACAATAACATTTGATCTATCCTATGTAAACAATAATTGATTATTCTGATTTTGTTATTTGAAACTTTGATCTAGTTATTTTTTATTATTGCTTGGATCATATATATATTAATCAGTTTATTTTGTTTTTATTTTTTATTTTTTTATGTTATCAGTTGCAATGGTCCTGTCTTTACCACTTTAATTTTCGGGACGAAAATCTTGTTAGGGGAAGACATGTTGGGGTTCAGTAGGAACCGGAACTAAAAGTATTAGGAAAGCTTTAGAATTAAAGAAAGATTAATTATTAATAGTATTAGATAAATACCAAAAATAGAATTAAAATTACTAAGTTTAGAACTTAATTATAAATAGTAATAAACAATTACTATATATAGATTTTAAAAAATAATAGTATTTTATTATATATAAATATACATATTTAGTAATTATTAGGAGGTTCATCCTGTAAAACATTAAAATCAGTTTTTGTTTCCATAAATTTTATTTCAATAAATATCAAAATCAAATTATATCTTCTTTAATCTTTTTTATTTAAACAAATTTTCCACGAAGATATTTTTAATTAAAATATCTTCTTATTTTGTTTTTTAAAAAATTTATCTAAACTTTAATTTTTTAAAATTTTCAATTTAAAAATTTCTTCATCATAAAACTTCCTCATATCCCCCTTCTTAAGAAATTTTTAAGTTTTTCCACATTTCTTTCGATCCTTTTTCCATCTTCATTTCTTAAGATGTATCGTCTGTCATGCACTTTCTCTATCACTTTGTACGGACCTTCATACCTGTCCTGGCCTTTGTGGCGTGTTTCTACTTTTACTAATACTTCTTCTCCTACATTGAATTTTCTCCTTGTTTGTTCTTCTAGTTCTTCCTTTATCGGTATTCCTTTGGACCCGTACCATTTTTCCCTGCTAATCTTTTTTCCAAAAACTATCTCGGCCGGGCTTATCCCTGTCGTTTTTTGTTTGGTTGCATTTAAAGTGAATTCGACTTCTGGTAATATCTCTGCCCAATCCGTCTTCTTTCTATCCTGTAAAGTAGCATTTATCAAATCCCGTATTGTCCTGAATTGTCTTTCTATCTGACCGTTTGTTTGGTGATGGTATGGATTCGAAAAACATAATTTAATATCTAGCATCTTTGTGAATTCTCTCATCATTCCTGATTCAAACGCCTTTCCGCAATCAACTCTTATCTCCTTTGGGCATCCAAATCTTAAAATCCACTTTTCTAAAATCGTTTTCTTTATTGTTTCTTCGTCTTGTTTTGTTATCGCTGTCAAGACTTGATACTTACTATACTGATCTATAATGCCCAATATATACTTCTTACGTCCTTTTGTTTCTGCCAACGGTCCACATATATCCACGAATATAATTTCGAACATTTCCTTCGAATCTTGTCTTTTTACTGGTTCTTTCGTTGTTATTGTTAAAGCCTTGGTTTTTTGACAAATCTCACAACTTCGAACAATTTCCTGAATCTGACTCCACAGGTGTTTTCCAACATATCTATCTTTCATATAATCGGCTATCTTCTCGACTCCAGCATGACACAATAGTCTATGTATTTCCTTTATTGTTTCTTGTAACTCATTTTCAGGTATCATCGTTTTCTTTCGTACTTCTTCTACAATTCCATGTTGGATGTTGCTTCTTCCCTCTTCTCTAATCGAGTCTAGTAATCTTGTTTTTATCTTTCCTTTCTTAGCTTCTTCGTGGGCCATTTGACATTGGACACACGTGTCACATTTAGTTCTCGACACCATATCTGCATTTTGGTGATTAATACCCTTTCTGTATTCTACTCTTATATTTAAACTGCTCAAATAATTGATCCATGTTTGGAATTGTGAAGTAATCGGCTTCTTGGTTGTCATCATAAACGTGATTGCCTTGTGGTCTGTCCTGAGCGTGAATCTTCTTCCGTAGAGATAGTGCTTAAAATGAATGCAAAAATAATATACCGCCAATAGTTCCTTTCTTGTAATACAATATCCTTTCTCGTGGCTCGTCATCGAGTGTGATCCATACGCAATTACTCTTTCCTTTCCATCTTTATCTCTTTGTGAAAGTACTGCTCCAATGGTATCGAAACTAGCGTCGGTATCTAAAATGAACTCCTTTTTCAGATCCGGAAAACATAAGATTGGCGCCGTCGTGAGTGCTAATTTCAATCCCTCAAACACGCTATTCGTTCCTTCACTCCATTCGAATTTTTTGTTACTTGGTCCGCTACATAATTGTTCTAACATCCTTGCCTTCTTTGCATAATCACTGATGAATCTTCTATAATAATTGCAAATACCTAAAAAGCTTCGGAGTTTCTTTACGCAATCAGGCTTCCCAAAGTTCTGTATGGCCTGAATTTTAGATGGATCTGTCTGTACCCCTTCCTTGCTGATTATGTGTCCTAAGAATCTGATTTCTTCCTTTATTATTTGGCATTTTTCTGGATTAATCCTTAGGCCTGCTTCCTCAATCGCCTTTAACACTTCTCCGAGTATTGTATAGTGTTTCTCTTTACTGCTTGAATAAATCAAGATGTCGTCCAAATACACCATTGCTCCCTTTATTTTGCCTAATACTTTTGTCATCATTTCTTGGAACGTACCTGGTGCTGCTGCAATTCCAAACGGCATTCTGTTGAAACAATATTGTCCGTTCTTTGTTGAGAAAGCTGTTTTCTCCTGTGATTCTTCTTCTAGTTCCACTTGGTAGTATGCATTACCTAGATCGATTGAGCTGAAAAAGACGGATCCTCCTAACAAATCCAACATTTCGTCTATGTTTGGCATTGGAAATGCCTGTCTCTCTGTTACCGCGTTCATCTGTCTAAAGTTCAAGCATAGTCTAATATCCTTTTTCTCTTTTTTCCATACACATATTAGCGGTGTATTCCATGGAGAGTTACATTTCTGTATAATTCCATTTTCGTACAAATTTTGTATTTCTTCTTCAATCTTTGATTCCAAATTTAGTGGTTGGCGATATGGTTTTATGTTTATCGGCTCACCTCTTGTAACTATCTTGTGTTTTACCAAATGTGTGCGACCCACATCCCATTTATCTGCCATAAACACGTTTCCACTGTTTGTTATAATTTCCTTTAATTTGCTATCTTCATTGATCTTTAACTGCTCCAACGCTCGTATCAATCGTTCTTTATCCTTTATTTTTCTGCCAAATTTTGCTTCAATGTTACAAATATAGTTCTTGTCTTTTTCACTAGCCTCGATATCTTTAATTTTTAACAGTCTAAATCCAAATGTTTCTTGTTATTCGATTCCTCCAATCACATCTGGTGTCACTTTCTCCGCCACAATGAATATAACTTCCTTCGAAACATTTCCAATGGTTACTTGCACCTTCGTTTTTCCTATTGTCTCGATCGTACTCTCGTTTGCGCATCGTAACTTATCGTCACTTTTCGTCAATTGTTGTCCTCGTAGCTTGTTGAAACAGTTCACACTCATTACATTGATTCTTGCCCCAGTGTTTAATAAACAGTCGAAATTTTCCCCATTCATCCTTACTGTTATACTAGGCCTTCTTTGCATTCTGTTATACAAAATTTCAACAACCTGCTCCGTTTCAATGGTTCCAATTCTTTCCACTTCCTCTTCAAACATTTCTCTCTTTAAGAATCTGTATACTTTCTCGCTTACCCTTCCAACATTCTCCCACTTTTCTGCCCCTTGAGGATATCCCATCAAATTTTCTGTTAGAATATGGCTCCAACCAACTCCTCTACTGGTGGAGCCCTGTTGTTTGGGTACGTCTTCCTAAAATTATCTTCATTTGTCTCTACACACGATTCCCTTTCTTCTTCTTTTTCGATACCATTTATCCGACTGTATCTGTTTCCCGTGAATCTTTGTCTCTCCGTCGCTCTCCCGTACCTCATCTTTGTATAACACTCCTCGGATCTATGACCATTTCTGTTACATCTTTCACAACGTATTTCCTGACACAATCTTCTTATATGACCTTCTTTCCCACACCCAAAACATCTTGGAGCTTTTTTATCTGGACAGTTTCTACTTATATGTCCGCTTCTATGACATGTCCAGCATTCTATTTTACCTTTTATTGGACAATCAATTTTCGTGTGTCCTATTTTGTGGCATAACCAGCATTCTGGCATTTCTCTTCGGATACTTTCTTCTCTCTGTTCTTTCTTCTTGTATTGTACTCTTCCCTGTGGTTCCTGATAGACCACTCTGGCGTAACTTTTCATACTGTTTATCTGCTCTCTTTGCTTGTCTACTTTGTCCATCAGAGTTAGTGTTTCCTTTATTTCTTCTGTGCTTTTTATCTTCCGTAGTATCACTTCTTTCTCAACTTCTTTATTCTCCGCACATACTATTGACATCCTTGCTGTTAATTTCTCTTTGGTAAATTCTTTATTTTCGAACAACCTATCAACAAGGTCTTCCACCTTTTTAAAATACGTTTCTATTTCTTCACCCTCCCGCTTGTAATTCAACAAGTTTTGTAGATCCTTTAAAACATCTCTTTCACGATCGAATGCCAATCGCAACCTAGCCTGGAATCCTTCGGCTTTTTTCAGTGTTTTGGCGTACACTTCCAGGAGATCCTCATCAATCATGCAAGATGTTAATCTTTCCTGGTCTTTCTTCTGCGTGATTCCCTTGGCGTCGAAATAAATTTCGCATCTTTTAATGAATTTTTCCAAATCGTCCCCTTGGCAGAATACCTTTGGTAGCAATCTTTCGGTGATTGCGTCCGTGTTTACCGCTGTCACCATATTAGGAGGTTCATCCTGTAAAACATTAAAATCAGTTTTTGTTTCCATAAATTTTATTTCAATAAATATCAAAATCAAATTATATCTTCTTTAATCTTTTTTATTTAAACAAATTTTCTACGAAGATATTTTTAATTAAAATATCTTCTTATTTTGTTTTTTAAAAAATTTATCTAAACTTTAATTTTTTAAAATTTTCAATTTAAAAATTTCTTCATCATAAAACTTCCTCATAGTAATTAAATAATTATTAAAAATAGATCTAGGTAAATAAAATATAGTATAAATATAATTAGTAAATAGATTGGTCTACGCTAAAACAGGTCTCCGCTGGAACAAAGACATTTTTACCCCCCCCCCCCCCCCCCCCGCCGGAAAAAAATTTTTTCAAGGTCAAATTTTAAACAAAGGCATATGACTCATGAAGGTCATTGAAACAAAGACCATGCCTCATCAAGGTCATTCTCAAAGTCATATGAGTCATTCAAGGTCATTCTCAAGGTCATATGACTCATCCGATGACTAATAAAAAACAGGTCTCCGCTGGAACAAAGACATTATTATTATTATTTTAAAATATTATTATTTTAAAAATTTAATGTCTTTGTTCCATCGGAGACCTACATTTGGTCATGCAAAAAGTAAGTGATCCCATCATCCGAATTTATTAATCCATAGTTCATTTTGACTCTTATTGCAAGACCTTTCGAATGATATATAGTGGTCATCATCATCATTAATATTGACAAAGTTATTAACATTTTCCCAAGGTCATATAATTATTATTATTTTTCGAAAATACTATTAAATGTGCTAGCTGAGATCTACTATTTGACCTGCCAAAAGTTATCGTTAGCATCAATTTATTTCATTGATCGATAGCTCATTTTGAACCTTGGTGCAAGACCTTTCGAATGATGTATAGTGGTCATCATCACATTAATATTGACAAAGTTATTAACATTTTCCTGAGACCATTTTCAAGGTCAAACTTTTTTTAAAGTCATATTTTAAAGTTTGAATTTACAGAGTTCCCGCCAATGGAAATTATTAACCGATAGCTCATTTTAAAGCCCAATACGATACCTTTCGTATGAGCCATACATCGCGTTATTAACATTATTATTTCTAAAGATATTATGCATCAATATTTACAGTTTTATTTACATTTTTATGTTCGGCGCTAATCGCATCATTATTTACAGTTTTATTTACATTTTTATTTACATTTTTATTTTCATTTTTATGTTCTGCGCTAATCGCATTATTATTTACAGTTTTATTTACATTTTTATTTACATTTTTATTTACATTTTTATTTTCATTTTTATTTACTTTTTTATGTTCTGCGCTAATCGCATCATTATTTACATTTTTATTTGCATTTTTAATTATCCGTTTAAAGAGGGTAAGTTTCTTTATAAAAAACTGATTAAGATGGTTACTATGGGTTTTGTAAAATTCAGAATATTTTATATGTTGGGAAGTCTGGCATGATGGACATAAATAGTATTTGAGTCCATAGAGGGCATAATATTTTTTCATTGTCTTATGACAAGATTTTGAATGTCCAGAAGCCTGGCAGTATCGTGGATATAATTTACCTAATAATGATAAATCCTTAAATAATATTTGAATATTTTTCTAAATATTTATTACCAATTGTTAGTAGTTAATCTGTTTTTATTATATAATAATTATAAAACGAATTAATTATTAACAATTAATATAATTTGGTATATTATTATAGAGAGAATGTAGAATAAAAAGTTATTATTATTTTTATTATTATTATTATAGAGAGAGTGTAGAATAAAAAGTTATTATTATTATTATTATTATTATTATTATTATTATTATTATTATTATTATTATTATTATTATTATTATTATTATTATTATTATTATTATTATTATTATTATTTTAACTATTGTAGATGCACATTGCAAACTACAAGGAATATTTTATAACTATAGTTTCGTAATCAATTTTTAACATTTGCATAATAATTTCATTATTTTTCAGAAACGTAGTATTTTCTTAATAATAATTTCATAATTTTCGTCATTTTCATAATATCATCATAATTTAATAATATAATAACATATAAGTATTACAAAAATTTTTTATGCAAATGTTTAAAAAGTGATTACGAAAATTGATTAATTTAAAAATATATATATATATATATATATAAATCAATTTTTACATTGAGATTCCTCATCGGAATCATCCTCAGAGAGGCCATTATCATTTTCGGCTACCTCCTCATTAGAACTGAGGGCATTTCCACCATTATCCAAGTCCACATTAAAGTCTAAATAATTTTTTAAAAATATAATATACAAAAAATAAAATAAATTTACTTTCAGCATCATTTTCTCTTACATTAGGGGCATCAGTTTGCCCAATAAACACGACATCATCGTCGTCGTCACTAATTGTAATCGTTTCTAAAAAACAAAATTAATTTTATAAAAATGAAAATAATAAATTTACCAAAAATTCGATCCACATTCAATATCGTCTCATCCTCGGTTACTTCGAACCAGTCAAAAGAATCTAAATAAAAAAAATAAATAAAATAGAATAATAATAAAAATAATAATTTACCAGTTGACAAAAGTCATCGTAAAATATTGTTGTTTGATTAATTTAAAAATATATATATATATATATATATAAGTAGGGTATTGTGTGGACCCGGGACATATGACGTCATCGATGACGTCACAAAGACATATGACGTCATACCCCCTACCCCCCCGAGGAGGGGGTATTTTTTTAAATTTTTTTTTAAATTTTTTATTTTAATTTTTTTTTAAAATTTTTATTTTAAAAAAAATATATTACGTTGCGGTATTTTAAAAAATATATTACGTTGCGGTATTTTAAAAAAATATATTACGTTGCGGTATTTTAAAAAAAATATTACGTTGCGGTATTTTAAAATTTATATTATGTTGCGGTATTTTAAAATTTATATTACGTTGCGGTATTTTAAAATTTATATTACGTTGCGGTATTTTAAAATTTATTACATTTTAATTATTAAATATATTACGTTGCGGTATTTTAAAAACTTATTTTGACGGTTAAGTTGATAAAATAAAATTATTATTACACACAATATTGTCTATCCTACAAGATATTCTGTCCCTATGGTCACACACACACAATGTATAAAAATATTATTAATGTCCACACACGCAACAAGTTAGTGTTCTCATCGATAGCTATTGATATATTATTATTAATCTATATACTCCGAGTCTATCCGACAAAATATTCTGTCCCCCTATGGGTACTGCTCACAAGGGTACTGCTCACACTCAACAACTCGCAAGGGTACAATGATATTATTAAACAATGTAATAAAACACATATTATTATTATTATTATTATTATTATTATTATTATTATTATTATTATTATTATTGGTACTGCTCACAAAGGTAAAGGTCACAAAGGTAAAGGTCACAAATGTACTGCTAAAAATATTCAAGACATTAACAAAGAAATTATACTTTAAATATACACTAAAATTTATTAACACACTGGGTAAAGGTCATAAAGGTAACTAACAAAACTTTAACATATTATTATTATACACAATGTATAAAAATTGTTCACAAAGTTACTGTTAAAAAATATTCAAGACAATATGACTAATACATTTATTAAATAATTTAAACACATCATCGAAAATAATCATGTCCAAAATAATTATCATCTGCTGGATCATGGAAATCATCTGTATCATCTGCTGAGATAGCTTCCGTTGAATCTATAAATATAACGGTGTCACCGCCCCTATAATGGCCATATGCCAAACTTTGATTTTTATCCACCCAATTTCGCTTATCATCTCTACATGTCAAGGCTCTTTTATTATTTTTAATACTAAAAAGTTGGTGATTTTTAGACGTTATTCTAAACTGAGGGACTGTGTATATTTTATCATTTAAATAACAATCTAGATACGACTGATGTGTTAGTCCAGTATCTTTCATACTTATCCCCTTAGCCTTCATACTTTCCTCATCACCCATCAAACTGTAACATTTAGGTCTCAAGAACACCCAATCTTTATATAATAACCCTTTATTCTCGTCTTTGAATTTACCAATGACAGAATCAAGGTTCCTACTATATAAAGGATGATTTGGGTCATAATTCGAAGTATCTAATAATTGATCTCTAATCATCGCAGGTAAAAGAATGTCAAGACTACAATGTTTAATTTCCAAGAAGAAGGAATCTGTGTCTCCAGCAACGATATTAATTTCGCAGTTGAATTCGTCGCGATATTTTTGCAACTCTTCATACTGCAGCTGGTACATCCTGAGTTTGGATAAATCAAGTACGGTTTGACCAATGTAACTAGGTCTATTCAAACACACTATGTCCTTCCTCAATAAAACCGAAATCAAGTCATCATCGATTTTCGTGGATTTACGAAAAGTCGGTTTCGAACAGAATGTTAATAATCTCTGTGAAGAATTACACAGACGTAAATTAATACGTTTTTTAAGATTTTCAACAGTCTTGCCGTAAAGACTGTTGTTTAATAATTTATAAAAATTTTTATCGAGTTTATTTGTCGACGCTGCTCGTAACGCCGTATTTGTGTTAATATAATTTTTGAAAATTTTATCTTGTTTAAATTTAATTGCTCTATGTGTTTTTGATATTTTAACACCTAATTTAATAAATATTTGTAGAAGCCTCCAATGAAGAACGTAGTTCCTCTTGGGGCTATGTGTAAGCAACAGCTTCTCTATTTTCGAACCCGGTACACACATCTTTTCAGCGGCAACGGGAAGATCGTCCAGTTTGTCGTGAATTGACGTCGGTATTTCTAAATACACTTCTATGGTATAACACTAATCAAGCAGATCTAAATCTACCGTTGTGCATTCAACAATTATATTATTTAATAAATTATCATCAGTAACCCATTCAAAGTCACTGCAAGGTAATGGTTGACTTAAAGCCTAACCGTATAAATTATTTATATCTATGTAAAGCAAAGTGGTATCCGGGTCTGTTTTTACATAATGTTTATTTACAAAAGTTAGTCCGCCACGGATACCGCCCTCGAAAAAGTTATACATCTCCATATCGGTGAGGAGCTCATTTGGAGAGTTTAAAGTTAATAAGGCTGAATTCCAAGACATACCTGGAATCCCTAAGAAATTTAATGGCTCTAGTCGGTTATGAGCAATGGACTTAGCTCTAAATTGCTGGAAAAAATCGGCTAAAAGGACAACATCAAGTTTTAAATAAACCATCATGTAATCGAAAAGTGAAGTACATGAAGTTTCAACCCAAATTCGCTGAGTTGTCTCATATTCAGCAGGAGTCACATCTTTCCAAATAGGTGGTAACAGATGAGTGTTATGTAAAACCTCTAATGAAGTTGCGACATCATAAGGAAAAATTCCCTTTGCAGTTATTATTGTACCCTGAAATTCTGATTCGGTCAAGGGTAAAGATGATAAAGTTTTGACAGCATTATTTAAAGACTCGCTGACAAATTGATAAGAGTCTATAAATTTAACAGTTAATGAGTCAATCCTAGCAAAAAGACTAAGGAATTTCTCGCTGGTTAAAGGAATACAACTAATATTCCACGAATGATATTTTGAAAGGCCAAATTTCAAGATATGATGCAGATCATAACCCTTTAAATTATGAAATACTACAGGAAGGGTATGTCTAATTTGCCTCGACAGATTACAAGTTGTACAAGCGGCATCAAGATATAGACCGGTAAAATGATCATGGTCCCTAACTGGACTAACTAAAGGCTTATTGCACAAATAACATGATGTGCTGTTTTCAAACATTAATTGTTGCTCATCTGTAATTATCATTTTCTTTTGATAATTTTTATAATAATAAGGAGTTACAATTTATTTCCCTATCATTTCAATTTCAGTAAGAATTGATCGACACAATCTAAACCGATGAACGACTTATAAATTTTTACGCCCGTGAAATTATTAATAAAAAGCATACTGGCAGAAATAGGCAGATGACGTTGAAAGTAGCGAGTGTCTTTAGGTAAGATAGCCTCAAAGTCAGCGTAAATAACAAAGGGAGGAGTAACTGTTTTACTCCAATCAGTAAATTCTAAATATTTATTTTAGGCAATGTGTACAAGGTAGTACCAAGCTGATTTTTATCGCAAAGACCCTTATGTCTATTAAAAGCGTCATCATTCCTAAAACCGTTTAAACATCTAGAGCACCACTGACTACAAATCCTAACAGGAGTGATTGAACTATTCCTACAATTAAGAAATCTATTTAGGTCTGTGATTCAAGATAATGATAATTATCATTCTTTTCAATTAATAATAAATTGATAGGTATGGCTCCTACTATCTTACTCCTATATATTATATCAATAAAGGGATGTTTCATAACTGCATCTTCATCGGAAATGTCAATCAAAGCCTTTTCGTTATAAGTAAGAACATTAATACTATAACCCGGATTTTGTTGTTCAAATTTACTTATATTTGATAGTTTCATCGGCATATCATTAGGATCAAATTTAATTTCAGAAAGATTGTAGGAATTAGGGCGATTTCTATATTGCCTATTTATACTGTCATATTTAATAATTGACAAGAAACTATACAAAAAGCAGAAGTGGTCATTATTAACTACATTAACGAGACAGCTTAAGTTTCTTAAAGATTTTGGGGTTTCAATAAAACTTCTACCACTTAACCGACTTATTTCAGCAAATTTAGTCAGAACAAAGGTTATGTACTCTATTTTATTGATAGTCCAATTACTACCTTTCTCATTAATTTTAATTATTTTTTCATTTAAACGAGCAATACCTTCGTCAATGAATGTATCGCTCCAAACTCGGGCGGAATTCGAGATTACAAAAGATTGTAACTCATCATCTTTTATAAATTCCACCTTTAGACAAAATTGAATTTTACATGATTTTAATTTATTTACATATAATTTTAATTTATTTATTAAAATGTCTGGTACAGAGACCGTTTTTAAATCTAAGACGAAACGTCCATTTTTAATATAATATGATTATTATTTAAATCACTGGTGACATCTACGACACCATAACCTATTTGATTAATATTATTATTATTATTATTACCATTATTATAATAAATATTACTACTACTATTCTCAATTTCATCATCACTTATGTTGATTAAGTAGTGGATATAAGACTCACACCCGCACACCTACCATGACCCAAAGATCTACCAATACCCTTAGTTTATAGTAAAAAAGACCTCTTTACCTTTCAATTTTATTCATCTTTTTCATTTTTTTTCAAAAAAACATACCCCTAGCATTTCATCCATTAAACCCTAAAAATATAGGGAAAAATGGAGAAGAAATGGTGGCGCAATAATTGCATGAAGGTGGCGGGTGTGAGTCTTATATCCACTACTTATCTTTATCGTTTTGGCAAATCACCAGTTTGGCAAGCAGCCAGTTTGGCAAGCTGCCAGAATTGGTAAATCGCTGTTTGATGGATTATAAACAAATAAAAAATTTAAAATTTAAAACCAAAAATATAAAAATTTTAAAAATTTAAAAAACAGAGTATCCAATAAAAAAATTTTTTTAAAAATGAATGATTATAATTGCGAGGTTTGTCAAAAAATTTTTAAAAACAGAACAGCTCTACTATCTCATCAAAAATCAAAAGCACATTTATTAAAAACAAATAGACTTGATAATTCAAACTCAAAAATCTGTACTAAATGCAAAGTAAGATATTTACATTCAGGATATGATAAACATTTTTCAAGTTGTATTGGGGTTTCTAAAATTAGAGAAAAATTTGAATGTCCCATATGCAAATCAAAAATTTAATATAAAATCTTATTATTTAAAACATGTAAAATCATGTGCTATAAAAAACAAACAACCAATACCTAAAAGAGATTCTGACTCAGAAGAAGATTCTGATATTGAACCTGAACATATTGAAAAAGAAAATTATAATTGGGATAACTTCAATCACACAGATGTATTTGGAGGTCAAATGTTTGCCTCCACAATCGCAGAGTATATAAGAGCAAATAAACAAAACATAAAAAATTCAATGGACAATGCTATAATAATTTTGGTCAATCAAGATTCAACATTATAAAATATAAAGTTAGAATCGCCACAAAATATTGGAGAGGAGAAGGAGCAGATACTTCCCCTTTAGATTCCATTGTTGAATCGACTTTTAAATATTTATTCTCAACAAAGCAATAAATAAAACCATCAATGATTTATGCAAAGAGATGGGAGAACAACAAGAACAATAGAACAAGAATTGGGAAAATCAAATTTAAGATTCCATTCTTTCCAATCTATAGAAATTGAATATTGGAGAGCAGCACCCCCAAATCCAAAATCTTATATCCGTACACCATTCCTTTCTAATTATGTTATAAATGTACAGAATGGTGATAATAAATGTTTCCAATGGGCAATACTTGCTCACTTACATCCTCAAGCAAGGAATGCTCAAAGGGTTTCCAAATATAAAGAATATGAAAATGAATTAATATATCCAGAAGGATTTGAACACCCGATGAAAATTGAATACATTCCAAAATTTGAAGAATTAAATAATCTTAAACTTAATATTTATGAAAATGTTCCATCTAAGGGTGTTTTAAAACATATTGTTCCAATTTATATTTCAAATAAAGAATTATCAGAACAAGATAAAAATAGAGAAATAGATCTTTTAATATTAGAAGAATTTAATAAAGTTGATCTAGAGATAGCAATCAAGGTTATGTTTTATAATGAAGAGGATGAAGAGGCAGGCCAAGATTTAAATCTTCATGAGGAGGAAGAAGATCCTGGATTATTTGAGTCGGCACTAGATGAAGAGGAATTGCAAGCGGGAATAGATGAGAAGGACCTACCAGACTTAGAAAGAAATCAACATTATGTTTTAATAAAAAACTTTCAAAGTTTTATGCGCTCAAAAAATCTAGCTAGAGGTGGAACAACTTGTAAAAGATGTTTACATTATTCCACAACAAAAATGCTATAATTAAACATGAAAGATTATGTGAGAAGAACAAACCTTCTTTAATTAAAATGCCACAAACATAGACATGCATTTTAAAAATTATTCAAATTTATTAGAATCATTAGGTGTAATAATAGGAGACTTTGAAGCAATAAATATAGAACATGATTTAGAAAAAGAATATTTAAAAATAATAGAAAAACATAATTTATTAGATTCTTGGAGAGAGTTTGTTGGAAGGCAGGAGGGCAAAGCTCCAGTATGGCAGAGCATGAAAAACTTTCTGTGGGAAAATAGAAAATCTTATACAATAAGAACCGCTAAACAAATACCTTCAGCTTATAAACTATTTTTAAAAGTAATTATCCTGAACTCATAGAATCTAAAGAATATTCATATAGAGGAACTTCTTCTGAAGATGCTTTAAACCATTTTGTCAATAGTATAAATCACCTAGAACACGAATTATTTATAATATTAAAAACAGATTATAAAATAAATTTCTCAGATGAACAATGGAAGAATATGAAAATGCTTCAAATTGTTGGATGTGTAAACAACCATTCGTGAGCTCTTGGAATCCAACCTCTAGGAATCCTGAGTCTTTGAATCCTGAGTCTTTGAATCCTGAGTCTTTGAATCCTGAGTCTTTGAATCCTGAGTCTTTGAATCCTGAGTCTTCGGATGTAGAATCTTTGAACCCCGAGTCTTCTAACATAGAACCTTCAGACGTTGAGTCTTTGAATCCTGAGTCTTATACCAGGATTATTGAAGAAGAACATTCAGATAAAGTTCCTGATC
Source organism: Schmidtea polychroa (assembly GCA_959609185.1). Taxonomy (NCBI): domain Eukaryota; kingdom Metazoa; phylum Platyhelminthes; order Tricladida; family Dugesiidae; genus Schmidtea; species Schmidtea polychroa. The sequence goes on along the minus strand of CAUHTR010001739.1, from coordinate 4,875 downwards.
ATGATCATTTTAAAAGTGAAAATAATTATCGAGGAGCAGCCCATAAAAAATGCAATCTTAATTGTCACACTCCTAAATTTATACCTGTTATATTCCATAATCTTTTGGGTATGATTTGCATTTATTTATAAAGGCTCTAGCTGTAAATGCTAAAAACCTCTTTCAAGGTTATCGGCTTAACAAAAGAAAAATATAAATGTGTGCAATATGGTTGTTTAAAATTTATAGACTCGTTAAACTTCTTCAAATGTCTCTAGATGCAATAGCTAAAACAATGAAACCAGAAGATTTTAAATATACAACAGAGCATGTTTTGAAAAAAATAATATTCCTCCAGAAGAATATTCTACATGCCTAGCAAAAGGAGTATATCCATATGATTACATGAATTCATTTGAAAGATATAATGAAACAAAATTACCAGAGAAAGAAGTATTCTATTCAAAACTACAACTATCAAATATTACAGATCAAGAATATTCTCGAGCAAATAAAATGTATCAATTATTCAACTGTAAAAACCTTGGAGAATATACTGACATGTATTTATCCCTTGATGTTTATATTTTAGCCGACTGTTTTGAAATCTTCTGTAATACCTTTGAATTAAAACCATATAATTATATAACACTGCCAGCTCTAGCTTGGGATATAATGTTATATAATAAAATGGATTTCTGGGGATTCTGATAAGAATAAAAAAATAGAATTAATAAAGATGCTGACATGTTTAATCTATTTAAACAAAATATTAGAGGAGGTATTTCTTCTGTAATGGGGATAGAGAAATAACCACAAATAATTCCATAACTCTATTAGAAAATATTTTAAAGATACTGATGCAGACTATATTAAAATAGAAACTCCAGAAGATTCTAAATTAATAATGGAGGGTTTAACCGATCCATTTGAAATACTTTATGTCGATGCAAATGCTCTATATGGGGGTAAAATGAGTGAATATTTACCAACTGGTGAGTTCTCCTGGGTTGATATTCCTAAAGAAACAGATAAACTAAATGCTCTTATAAAAAAAAATACTTTTAACCCTAAAGATTCTGATATCGGATATGCTATAGAATGTGATCTCGAGTACCCAGATAGAATAAAATCTAGAACTAGATTTCTTCCCTATTGCAGCAATAAAAAGAATGATAAATCTAGAAGAACTTTCACCTTGGCAAATTTAAAACTTATAGCAATCACAATAAAACTTTTATGTGACCAAACTGATAGAGAATATTATCTCTGTCATTATAGACTCCTTCAATTTATCTTTCTCACGGAATGCGTTTGAAGAGGATTCATAATATTATAAAATTCAAACAAGCACCATATATGAAAAACTTCATAGCGGGAATATCGAGAAAAGAAATGAAGCAAAAAAAGTTGGAAATATCTATCTAGATGTGATTTATAAACTTTTAAATAATGCAGTACACACGATTAGAACTCCTAACAAATACTCAAAAGGATTTTAATAGATATAATCGAATGCTTGGAAAACCAACATTTAAAAATGCTGAAGTATTCTCAAAGAATCTAGTTGCAATTGAAATAAAAAATAATGAAAAAACTTATAATAAACCAATCTCTATGGGTTTTGCAATCTTAGAGCTTTCTAAATTACAAATGTATGAAGCCTATTATGATGTTTTTACTCCTCATTTTGGAGATCGAGTATGCTTATGTGCAATGGATACAGATAGTTTCTTTTTAAAAATACATGGTAAAGATGTGAAAAAAGAAATAGCTGAAAATCCTACACTTTCAAAACTAATAAATTCATCTGGAGAATTATTTGCCTTCAAAGATGAAAAACCAAATAAGATAATATTAGATGCAGTATTTATTAGATCTAAACAATATTCTCTTGAAGAGATGGAAAACCAAAAACAGAAAAGCAAACAATTAAAATCATGTATAAAAATCAAATAACTAAAGAAACAGAAGAAATGGATTATACATTTGAACGACCAATAATAACAAATGGAAAAACTTTTATAGATAATAAATGTAAAGGGATACAAAGAGCAGTATCTAAGAATATCACTCATCAAGATTATAAAAATTGTCTAAAAGAAAACCATCAAGATAAAATAGAAGAGGTTCATCAACTTAAATCTGAGAAGCATAATATGTATCTACAAGAATCGGCTAAGATATCATTATCTAATTATGATGACAAAAGATTCATCTTAACCGATATGAAAACAACTCTCCCAATTGGAAATGATTTAATTCCAATAATAAAAAATTTGGATAAAATAAATGAATTTTATAACTTAAAAATTACCGATCTGGATATTTATAAAGTCGAGATTATTTATCCAGAGGTCCCACCACAATTTGATTATCTTGATAATAAACCTCTATATCCTCAAGTTAAAAACTCAATCTCTATAGAGGAAAAATGTTTCAACACTGAAGAAGAATATATAAAAAATCTAACTGATGAAGAATTTAATAATAATAAAAATCAGTTAAGTAGACTTTCAGTGACTTTCAGTCATGACTGAATCTATTGTTTTTTAGATTTAAAAATGAGTAATCCAATCCTGACTAATGAAGATTTAAAAATAAAATATGAAATATAAAATCATATTATAACGATTCAAAAGTTATTTTATCTAAAACATTATTTAATGATTTAATAATGAATTTCTTCGATTTAAAAATAATAGTATACAGATCTCAAGAATATTTCTTATTAAGATTTTTATTATCGTTTGTCTCATAGTAGAATCCGAAGTACCTAACATTTTACAAATTTGAGATTGAGTAAAATTAGGATTCTCACTTAAAATCTTAGTAAACTCTAAAGCTTTTTCTTTTAATAAAACATGTTTAATTTAGAAGTATCAACTATAGCAACTTGATCTACTTTTTTAAAAATACATCCATTTTATAAGTAAGAATTCTTTAACCATTTTTCTCGAGATGTTTTTTTATTACTTATAACATTAGCCACCATGCCCTCCCTTTTTAATCTTATAACCTCATTCTTTATATCTTGTATTATTTGATTTGATTTCATTATTTCTTCGTCTGTCAGGATTCCATCTTCCAAAGCTTTTAATTGAAATAAAAATAATTTAGAGATTCCTAATTCTATTGATAAACAAACTTCTCTATATAAACTTTTCTTTTAGAAGTATAAGATAATGAAACTATTTCAGTTAGGAAACCATCAGCTACAGAAATACTTCCAAGTATTACAGGTGCAAGAGTAACAACTGGTAAAGTTATAGGTAAAATAACTGTTAATATTGCAGATGCAAATCCTAAAGAATAACCTATAACTTTTAAAACTGTATTCCCTTTATTCCATCTATTTTTAATTTTTTATAATGCTTTAATAAATCTTGTAAATGTAAGGTTTCTGATTTAAATTCTTTTACTCTCATAATTTCAAGTTCTGTGGGAGCCGAGGCCTTGGAAGAATAATATCCTGATGATCTCAATTCTGGGTAAATTTTTTCTTCTCTTACTTCTTCCATTTTAATAATTAAAAAAATAAGACTTTATTCTTCTGAGCACCATCTGGTACCAATACTCGGATATCAAAAGAAACTCTTGTTGAGAGGATATCTTTATACAATTCTCTCAATGCTTTACGAACTTCATCAACATCAACCTTTTTTTCATAAAATATTAAATCTATATATTGTACAAGTGTGCTTTTAAAAATAATATTCTTACTTTTAACTTTATGTAGTCCATGTGAATGAGTATTAACATACCAATCTCCGTGTGGTAAATCATAACTAGTCATTATAACATCACCCTTTTCAAGCTTACTATTATAATCACATTTCACAAACCATTTCATTCTTTCATTATCATCATCAAACAAAAAGAAATAAGGATCAATAATCTTTACAACCATAAAAACACCCATTCTTTACTGTTTGTTGTTATTAAACTTGGTTCTATAAAATGTTTATATGTATGGGGTAATAATGTTTTATTCTGTTCTAATTCAGCAGCTCTTTTTCTAATACTATGTGTGGTGTTAATGTGTGTTCCATGAGACTCTAAATTTGAAATTCTTTTATTAAATGATGTAATCATCTCATTTATTATATTATATATTGTATTAAATTTAGTATTCATAATTTGTTTATCTTTAGAATTTAATATGCTAGTATTTAACTTTACAACTTGTTCAGTTAACAGACTTTGTAACTTGTCAAATTTATCATTAAATCGTTGTTCGATATTATTAAGCTTTGATTCCATTGAATCAATTTTTGTTGTTAATGAACTTTCAATTCTTGTTGTTGTTAAATCAGTATATTTTTTAACACCATCTACATATTTCTTATTAACTGCATCAGCTTCATCAGTTGGAAAAGATTAATTCTTTATATCTTGGGTCCATTTAAAATTAAATCACCCTTCATTGATCACCTCTTTCATTAATTATTTATTTTCTGTTAAAGTTAATATCTCTTCGTATTAAACCCTGTTTTTTATTGTGCTCACCAACACCTCTATTACATGGATATAAGACTCTTTATTAATAATTTTAAAATGAATCTTCAAACCTGTTTTCAAATTGTCTAATACATTGAAATCTCTTCCTCCATTGAAAATCATCATTCTCCTTCCTGATAAGATTTTAAAATTCTATCCATTATATATTTTCTACATGAAGTAATATTTGGAAGGATTCCCTTCTTTCACTATTTTATATCCATAGGGTCTGTGTTGAGGAAGCATAATAAAACATTTGTTTGTTTACCATTATTAATAAGAACCTGTTTACAATCACATGAATATTTATTGTTTTTGTATTTTATTACTTTTTATAACTATTTTCTGATGTTATTATTTTATCTTCTTTTATTGTTATATCCATAGGTTTTAAAT
>CAUHTR010001738.1:28060-71323 GCA_959609185.1 Schmidtea polychroa | reverse complement strand
NATTATTTTTTAAACATAAATATGAAAAAAAAATATTGAAACGGGTGATGGTGGCGAACCGGTAATTATCGCCACCAGTCTTTCGAACACCCCCGGATCGATTCTATAATGTGCACATTTATTTCTTGGTTGTTTTCGGACCTCTTTCGGATTCGCTTTCGAATTCATTTGTACTTTCGAGCAGCACACTTAAAACGCCGTTGAAATCGACTTCGTGAGCGAGAAGCGAATAATAAGGTGTGCTGCTATTATCGGATTGATTCTGATGTATGAGTCTGGCCAGCTTGTATATTGGAAGAGATTCGATAAACGAAAGAGGTTGAATAAAAAAAAATAAAAAAAAATAAAAATAAAAAAAAAAAATGATCCGGATCAAAAAAACTGTTGAGAGGACAGTGGAAAAAAAAATACCACTGTCCTCTCAGAGCAGTTTTACTATTTTCATAAAATTTTTTATTTTTTAATGAGTCAAATTAACTCTAACTTTTCATAATACCATTTTCTTTTTTATTCTCTTTATGTTTTTAGTTTGAGGCTTTTGAGTTTGAGGCTTTAAAGATTAAAACAGTTAGAGTCATTAAGGGTGGTTGTTTTCAAAATATAGGGTTAAAATACTATAAAAGTATAAGTTTTGTGTTGTTTTTCTAATGGTTTAAGTGATTTGGAGGTATGTTTTGTATGGTGGTTGTTTTGGTTAGGGATATAAACACACTACTTGGTTTAGCGGGCCCACATCTGTCTACTCATTTATTATCTTGCAAACTAAGTGCATGAGAAACTCAAACAAAAATGATTATATACGACTAAATGTTATAATAATCATCTTATTTGTTATAAATTGATTTGTTTCAAGACTTCTTTTTATATATCCGAATATATCTGAATATATCAGAATCCCATTCCATAGAAAGAATGTCAATGTCTGTGAAAGCCTTATTTCCGGTACTTGACCACATATTTATAAACTTTTAGATTTTATTAAACAAATATTTATACGATTTAAAGAAACTTTTTTATTTTTATTCTCAAGTGTCCTGATCGATTTTTAAAAATCTTCTCTACAAATTGATACTATTGATTTACTCAGAAATAAACATTTTTACAATTTTTATGATTTCTCAACAATCCCTTCGATGAAATTTGAACATCTTTAACTTATTAGGTTCAAAATAACCAACCATATAATTTGATAATTTTGATTTACAAAGAAAAAAAAAGGTTTCTCAAAAATTTATTAAAAAACATATATTGCTCAAAGTAATTTTTGAAGGTTACCACTTTTGATTGTTAAAATAATACTTATTTGAATGATCCTCAATGAAATTCTACACGTTCTTTTTAAAATACAATATTAATTTACAAATCTTCAATCATGAATTTTGAAAATACATAGCCCGTTGTTTAATTATTGAATATATAATAAAAATATAAATATTGTGTGTTAAATGATTTAACAAAAAAAATTGAAAATTATATATCCTAGAGAAATTGGTTAATTCTGACTACTTGCATCTGCGCGCGTACACATGTTTTTACTTGGTGGCAAACGTGAGTAGTCGAGTTTAAACTCGTTTGCAATGAATAAACGTATATATATAATACAGGTTGGTGTGTACAATCAATTATAGAAGACGCATCATTTATAATTAAATACAATTTGTAAGTTTATTAAGTTTAGCTATTTTAGAAATGGGTTTCAAGTAATTTTATTAATTTAAAGTAAACTTTAAGGGTTGGATTTTGATCAATAGAGAATGAGATCATTATTCAAGATCATATATATTACTTTTTTCAACATTTTCTATTATAAATTATTTATAAATAATTTTTACAGGATTTATATATATTTATTAATAAAAATTTGGATTTATTTCGATACAACGTAAGTTCTATTTTTTTAAAGTAATTAATTGAGAAATATAATTTGTTAATCTCCAAAGACATCTATTTTTTACAACATTTAGGCTAAAACCGGTGATCAAAATAGTTTTCCAAATTTTTATAATCCTCTTTTTTCAACTCACTTTCAGAACCTCATTGACCTCCTTTCGAGGGAAATATTTATTTTTAAATTTAGGTTAATAAAATTTATGATTTTCATGTTTTTTCCACACATCAACATAGGACGGCAAAGTTGATAAAGAAATTTCAGGACAATGTGAAATTCTAAAAAATTGAAGACAATTATATCATCTTTAATTTTCAGAATTCTTGTCAAATTATTTTGGTCATTTAATTTTCTAAATATTTCTGTAAATGATATATTATAGTGCGTTTATTCATTACAAAGGTTCTATATATCGAAATTTTGCATGCATTTTTAGTATGTATTGTGTTTGATGTGTATCAGTTTTCTTTTCTACCACTTTCTCACTTCCTATATTATATGCGTTTATTAATTGCAAGGCTAAATTTCAACACCAATGTAGGTTTGTGTGTTTATATAATATAAACTTATTGATTTGTTTGCAAACGTGTGTGTTGTATATGGTTTTTTGAATACTATTATTTTTCGATTCTTCCTGATTTATTGAACAGTTTCTGGAATTGTTGAGTTATTATTTAAGAAACTAAAATTTTGTTTTATAAAACAAATTTTAGAACATTTTCCAAATATATATTTTCAAGTTTTCTGGCTTTACTATGCCAATTTATGAAGGTTTTACGTTGCATAAAATTTGCAGTAGAGATTTGACGGATTATTTGATAAAAATAATGACAGAAGGAGGTTACAGTTTTTCAACCACTGTCAATATACAAATTGTTCGAGTGATTAAAGAAAAATTGTGTTACATTGTTCTTGATTTACATTTTTCTTGATACAAACTGCTGCTTTTTCATCGTCACTTTAAAATATCTATAAACTACCAGATGGTCAAGTTATTACCATTGGATATGAAAGATTGAGATATACAGAAGCTTTGTTTCATCAATCATTCTTCGGCAAGGAAACTACTGGTATTCATAAGGCGACTTATAACAGCATTATGAAATGCGATGTTGATATTCGTAAAGATTTATAAAGCAATAGAGTTTTATTAGGTGGTTACACAATGATTCCTGGTATTACCGATCGTATACAACTATAATTATCAGCTTGGGCTCCACCATAAATAAAAATTAGACACAAAAAATAATCTTATCCATAAAATATTCATTAAGTACAACTTTATTATAATATTCGTATACAATCTTATTAATTTGCAATATATGTATTGTATTATTCTTGTAATTTATTTCTATTCTCGTATATTTTTATTTTATTAAAAAATAAGACTTATTAGGTATATTTGTAAGAAATACATGTTAAAACTTTGATAACATTTATATCATTTATGTATATTAGTTGGAAATATACGATCATTTGAAGTACCCTTTAATAAATTCATAAGTAATCTATGTATATTTGTTAGAAATACATTGCCATTTAAGGTAAAATTTCACAAGTTATTGATAATACTTGGCCATTTGGAGCATCTTTTTAATAATTTATGAATATTCGTAAGTGTTATCTTTATCGTTTTTGTGTATCTAAACAAATTTATAAACAATAAATATATATTAATTTGCAAAAAACGATAATTTTAAGTAAATTATAGTAAATTCAAAGGAAGTTTGTTAAACAGGCAAATTTTAGCGGCATCATATAATGAGTTATGTTTGATAGAAGACAGATGGAATGATAATTAATACAAAAATAAAGATGAAAATCATAAAATTGAGGAAACCCGTGACCGCTCTGAAAATTAAAGAAATTGCTCGAAACTTTCAAAAAATACATGATTGGTAGTATCACAAGATATTTTAGAGGAATACAAAAAAATATGTGAGGCGTATAAAACGTTTATGGACCAGGATAGTCTAGTCTCTAGAAATTCGACAGCATTCCCTGTGGTGCTATGGGCTAATATCACATTACTTCTATTACTCATTATAGTTCGTTAAACTTAGTTGATTATGTGTCTAATGTAGTTTTTGTCTAAGTCTTATATTATATTTTTAAACATTAAAACGGAATCAAATTTCATAATATTAAATTAATCAAAATATTGAAAAAATCGAAACATTTTTATTTGATAGAATTACGAAAAAAACATATTTTAAATTGGTTAAATAACATAAATTTACATAAAAATTGACATATTTGTCTGGTTTTTGCCCTTTTTGTTATTATTATTATTATTATTATTATTATTATTATTATTATTATTATTATTATTATTATTATTATTATTATTATTATTATTATTATTATTATTATTATTATTATTATTATTATTATTATTATTATTATTATTATTATTATTATTATTATTATTATTATTATTATTATTATTATTATTATTATTATTATTATTATTATTATTACCATTTCCGTTTAAAATATTCTCATTTTTTCAAATCTATAATGATTTATTTTATCAAATTTGAAAAAGGAAATCTAAACAAAACTAAAATTAAAACAAACATTTTCAATGGCAAAGTTTTCAAGTAAATTCTGCTATGTAAATAATTAAAATTTGATTTTAATAGTTGATATTTGTGTTCGATATTTAATAAAAACGATATTTAATAAATTTAATTTTCCATTAATAAAAATTGTTAAAATAAACAAAAAATTTATTTGACATATTTCATTAAAACAAAATTGACAAATTCAGAAATTACTAATGAATCCCACTTCAAACATTGCAAATAAAATTTTGGAATGGAAGATATTTTTAAACATTAAAACGGAATCAAATTTCATAATATTAAATTAATCAAAATATTGAAAAAATCGAAACATTTTTACTTGATAGAATTACGAAAAAAACATATTTTAAATTGGTTAAATAACATAAATTTACATAAAAATTGACATATTTGTCTGGTTTTTGCCCTTTTTCTTTATTTGCAATTCATTCAAACAACTGAATGAATGACTTTTTTTTGAAATAATCAGTTTTGTTTTAAAATAGTTTTCTTTTGTTCTTTATGATTTTTTGAATAAAAACTGAATGAAACTTCATTTGTAATATTTCCATATTGCAATTCTTTTTATCTTTTTTTGGTTACATTTAAACAAAAAATGTCATATTGATATTTTGTAATTTAGTATTTCTATTTTTTAAAATTTAATTTTCCTACTATGCAACATGAACAAAATGTATTTATATATTAAGCAGCATTTAGTTGAAAATTTATATTTCTATATTATAATATTATTTGTTTGTTGTTTTCATATAAATGTTTTCTACAATTTATACATTTTTATATTAGTGACATATTTTGATTGTTATAGACATGAGTTTCCATAAACTGTATTTAATTATAAAGTAATATAAATCATATATTTTTTTAGCAGATTATATTACAGTATCGCACACTTTCAATCGAAAACTTTTATTTTTAATTTATGTTACTCACGTGTAAACATTATAATATCAGGTAAAAGGAAAATGCATTTTAATAGCTTAATTTATTATTTTTGGATGGGATTGAGTTACGCTCGTGGTGACAAAATTTAGCCGTGAATTGCAAAAACTAGCTCCAAGAAAATATAAAACTTTTGACTTCCAAAATAAATTATAAGAATCAATTAAAATAAAATACAATAGAATTTTTTATTTTTACATACATTTATAATTTTTATTTACTTCAATTTTATATTGAATTTATTAAAAAGAGAGCTTGAAGACTATAAATCAGTAATATATTGATGTTTTTTTGATCGATGCCGAAAATTTGTGAGTATCAAAAAAATTCGATATATTACTGATTTAAGGTCGTCAAGCTCTCTTTTTAATAAATTCAATGGAAAAAATAATCAGTGGTGAAATTGGAAAAAGGTTTTTATAATTCAATTTTATAGATACAGTCAGTACTTAGTTAGATGGCATCTTGTTACTTCGTTTTATTAAAACAGGGTACAGTTGTACCAACTTCTTAGTATAATAACGTGAATTATTGTTTTAATGCAAAAGATGAACGAGATTATAGGGCAGTAAAAATTATTACTAGGAAAAGTCGTCCATATGTGAACAAACATTATTTTTCTTTTAAAAAGATGAAACGGCTTGATTAATAAATAATTATTTGGAAATTTGGAAAAAGTCTTTTTTAAAGGAAATTTTTATTATAAATATCATTTGCCAATTTTTTATTCTTGTTACAATTTCAGTTGTTTCTTGTGCATTAAGTTATATTCAATGTAAAATCTAGTATTAATGGCGTACACAGCCTCCTGTCTCGAAGAGATAATTACACAGTACAATATGTTATTATTATATTTTAATTATTATTCGTTTGTATCTCTTTGAAGTTTAAGATCTCATTCATTCTATCGAATATTGTTTGTAAAACTTTACTCGAATCGTAGTTGTTTTTTGTCTCGTGTCATTGTCAACAAAAATGTTTTCTTTTGTTTGTTTTGTATTTAAAATCACTTTTTATTGTGTGGTATTGTTTTTATTTGAAAAACTGTAAATTCAAATGAATTTTTAGAAGAATTTAACTTTACTAATGTTCAAATTACACTAAGTAATTATCATGATCCTTTAATGAACATCTTTTACATTATTAAAATTTATTTAAGTTAAATTTCAAATTTATAACTTAATTTTGTTTAAATATCATTATTTAAATATCAGACAAAATTCAGCTGAATAGAAATGCAACATTAAAACGAACTCCGCAATTTACAGTTCAGAAATAGTGGATGAGATGTAATAGCGTTGGCTAATAGTTTGTCAAATCGTATCAAATAGAATTCACATAAATTATTATTGAATCCGATTATACTCAAGTGGTAGTTTAGAAGCAAAATGGTCAATTTAATTAAAGTAAACGTCTTTGCGAGTATTCTCGTTTATAATCTATTATTATCATTAAATATACCATGCTTTTCCACATACATAGTCTTTCATTTGATAGTACACGCTTTTTATATGCCTTATTTCTTAAAAAGTATAACATTCTTCTCTTCATTTGTTTATCTTCTTTGTATTCCACTTTATTTTCAGCTTTTCAAAAATATTTTTTCAAATATTTGGCTTTCTGCTCTTTCATATTTTCACGAAGTTAGACGGCGCAAGGCAAAAAGGCACAGCATTAGCGGTGTCAATTTTCTATACTTTTTCGCATTAAATTAATTTTTTTAATATTTTTTAATTATTCTTTTAAACCCCTAGATTGAATATAAACGTAATTAATTTAATTTTGTTTTATTTGGAAGCTTCCGTATTTATGTATCTATTCCAATTGAATATTCGTTTTCCTGCAATTCAAAAAATAATAAAATCAAATAATTTATACAATAATACTAGCCATCCCATCATGAACAGAGAAGGTCCCGGTTCACAAAAAAGAAAATTATCAGGATGGGAAAATAAACAAAAAAGATTGAGGCGTGAAAAATGTGGACTTGTGTATTAACAGTATGTATTAACTTTTTCTCTGCATCTATAAGGCGACGGCCAACTCTCAAGAATAAGTGTCCATCTTGGTATTCGTCAGATATATAAAACCCTTCAGGGCGTAGTTAGAGAAGATTCTGATCTAATGGCAAAAGTCAAGGCGGAATCAACTGCGAAACATCTAATTTCATTTTCATTTATCTATAGATTTGTGATGTGGTTCGATATTCTTTCGGAAACTTTTATAATAAATAAAAAATTGCAAGCAATCGATTCAAACATATCCATGGTGGCCAACTTGGTTGAAGATAACGACATCGAACATTAATTTGAAGACGCTTCGACGAATCGATGCCGCAAACGAAAACGCTTTTTCGACGTGGTCAATAGCTCGAGTGGGGACTAATTGACTTCAAGCAGAAGATTTTTTATTTCGATGTGAAGGCAAGCTTAATTGCACTATAAAAGCGTTTTTAAACATTCGATGTCATAATTCGACTATTCAAGTTTCTTTTCAATATCCAGAGAGCTGGAATTCTGCAAAGATTTGGAGAAGGCTTTAATCGATGAAGATGAGCGCCATATTTCTTCGACGAAATTTTTATGGAGATACACTCACTTTACCACCGAGCAAATTCTACGTTTTATTCATGAAAATTAATTCGTTGAATTTTTCCCGAATGTAATTGTGGCGCTTCTGATACTGCTTACAATTTCTGTGACTGTGGTATCCTTCCCAAAATTAAAAATTATAAAAAACATTTTGAGATTGACAATGAGCCAGGACTGTTTGAATGGTCTTGCAATCCTTTCGATCGAAAATGAAAAGGCTGAAAGCTAAGATCTAGACAATATGCGAAGGGAATTTGCTAGCATGAAAGTTCGAAAAATTAAACTTTGTTAATTAATAAATAATCAAAATCATGAACTACTTTATTTCTATTTACTCCATATCAAAAATAATTATAAAACAATGATTTCTTGGTAGCAGCATTAATTCAATTTTAAATAATTATATGATAATTTAAGCATTTTGTTGCGAATAATATATTGTATACAAATGAAAGAAATTTCGAGTATAAGATAGCCCTTGTCAATTTTCTGGAATTTAGTATCTTCTATTTTCAAAATGCTTTTTGATTATTTTTTAATTTTTAATTTAATTTTTTTTATAAGCTATTCTCAAGGTCAATAACAACAAATTAAACTAATGATCTCTTAAGAAATAATTAAAAAATTAAAAAATAAGAATTTAAAGTAATATAGAATAATCTTAAGGAAATATACTTTCAAAAGATCATTAGAAATAAAAATAAAAATAAAAATTTTTTTAAATATTTAAATTGCGTATATTAATAGTTATTGGAAACTATATTTTATAAATATTTTTAGATATTATTTATTTAAAGAGTTTTATATGAGCTAATTATAGAAGCTGTAAAAATAAAAAAAAATAAATGTAGAGAAAAGGCGCCAAATCCATCCTGTCTCTCTAAAAAAATTTCTTGGCCCTGTCTTGCATATACCTGTACAAAAATGAAGTACTCGGCATATATATATATATTGTATATTTTTGTGAAAAATCTACAATTTTATAAATTTTGAGTAAATCCATTAATCTAAACCGCTATTTAATTAATTATTATTTATTTATTATTCTTTTGAATATTGATTATTTTGAACATAAAATTAGTTTTTAGAATAGAATTATGTGTTTTGATATATATATTGCTTGCATATAAAAATAACTAATTATTTAAAGCTGAAATTTAAACATGAAAAAACCCCTCAATTTGACAGTGATATAGTTAATTAGTTAGTGAAACAATGATAATACTGTGTAAATATTTTCTGTACATTTAAATAAACTTTTTCCATTAATTCATTTCAAATGTAATTTAAAGTTGTGCAAATTTATCATTGCTGGCTTGATCTTTAAATTCCTATTTAATTTTGATTCATTGCACCTCATTTATTTTCTATTACATTCAAAAATCAGGTCAACCTAAATAAATAATGTCATTTTGTTAAAATTAACATCTATTTTAAATTTTAAAAATGTAATAGGGAAATGACATTCATACTATCGATACATATTTCATTTATTTACTAAAAATAAAGATTAATTGTTATATGATTTATTATTATCAGTATCTTAAATTTTTAAGTCTACAGATCAAAATAATTGTCATATTTTAGATTGTGAGTTTATTTTTTAATAAAATAATTAAAATATTCAGCGACACACATTTTCAATTTTAAATCATTTCAACTGTGTTAATGTGGACTTGTTTTAAATTAAAATGTGTAAAAATCAACAAATTCTGTTACTAATTAGACATTAATTTTACGATATTTGATTAAGAGAATTTATTAGACATTTTGTTACAATTATCAGAATTTCTCACAGTTATATCTATAATTATTTTCATCAATTTTAATTATAATTAAAGTATCAAATGGTGAATGAAATAAATATATCAAACTGATTTCCTGTGAGTTATTTAAACAAATAAATATTTAAAATTGTGAAGTAAAATATTTTATTTCTATTGATAATTTATCTAATTTTTTCTTTAAAGATAAATTATTTTAATCGATTTAATTTATATTGTCAGATAAAATAAACAATAGTCGCATAAATTTGAAGTGTAAATTAAATATAGTTTCTTCAATTGAAGGAAATCTAGACGAGACATAACTCGCTATAGTTTTTTTCTCAAAAATAAAAAAAATGTTACTGATAAAAAATATTTTAAATGAAGATGTAATTACAGATTTGTTCATTCAGATATATTTAATGTTATAATTTTTCGTAAATTTGAAAACGCTTTATTAATGGTAAAAGTGTTGGTAATTGTATAGTTTTAATTAATACTTTAAATTAAAAAAGTAACTTTTGATTTGTTTAAAATCATTATTTTTCTTATTTTAGTTGTTGGAAAAGGAGCAATTAAAAGTTTTTAACACTTTCGGACAAGTTACAATAGGCTTCTTGACATTCAGCATTTTGACAGTTGATATTTATGTAAGGTTGTCAATAAAAAAATACGTTCCGTATTAAGTATTTGCTGAAAATAAAATATTTAAATAATTTTTATTTATCTAAGAAATCAAGAAAGTATGTGGAGACGCGTGAGTACCATAATTAAGAAAAGGCTAACTTAGAAATTGGGTTAACAAAATTTGGCTAAATGAACACATAAATCAATATATGTTTAACTATTATTAAAAATTAAATTAAAATAATTTGAAAATTACATAACATTATTTAAAAGAATTAAATTTTTATGTCGTAGTAACGATAAATATAATATCTGGCTCATTTTTTACATCCCTTAAAAAATTTATAAAATATTTATTAATAAAAAAAATTAAAAAATATTTCACTTTTTAAATAGATGACTAAATCTTAACAGGATTTTAAAATATGTAAAATTATTAATTAAGTTTATGTAGTTTTTAATGTTAATTATTTAATTAATTAAATTTATTTTATTTTAATTAATATTAAACATTTTTATTTTTATTAATTATTATTATAGGTTTTAATAATTTATTTTTTATTTAAATTTATTTTATTTATTATCGTTATAAACACATGTTTGTCATTATTTCTTATTATTAATATTAATATTAGTTTTAGTATTATTATTTAATACCATTCTTATTTAACATTTTGATTTATAGCAATAAATAATAAGAAACACAAATATATAAGTATACATTTATTAAATTGACATAACAACAACAGTGACAGTCAGCAGTATTTCAATGATTTTTTATTTCTATATAGTTATTGCAAAAATTAAAATTTATTAAAAGATTTAATTACAATATTAAATAAACTATGTAGATTAATTGTTATATGATTTATTACTATCAGTATCGTAAGTTTCAAAGTCTACAGCAGGGGCATAGCCAAGGAGGTAACCCTACTCCAATATAAATACGTAAGAAACATATTGTCTTTGTTTTTATATCCAACCAGATCTGTCTATTCTATCTATACAACTTGATGATAAGATATACTGAGTCTTTACTTCAGTGCATGCTATATCGTAACATAACACACTTCACTAATTATTTTTCCTCAATTATTGGGAAAGAAATTGAGACAAAAGAGTCACAGCACCAGAAGTTAACTCTCATAAGAAGAACTAAGTAATTCCCTCAGAACGAAAGCACCACAGAGCGCCAAAGAGTCAACTCCCATAAAAAGTACTAAGTAACCCTCTCGCAACAATGAAAAAACCCAACAGAATATGATTATAAATAACCAAGTAGAAAATAAAGAACCTGGTTTGTTATAAATATACGCCGTACTTCCTGTCAGGTTAGATTCAAAAGAGAATAGCAGGTTTTACCATAGTATATACTGTATCCGGATTAAGTATGTTTTTTTCATCTATCAGTTACGTTAGTTGGATATTTTATATATAAACTACATATATACTACATATATACTATACTATATACTACATAATTTCTATATAATTTCACTTCATCTTTCGAGGTTCTGGAGACCACATATGAATTTTGCACCAATTTGGAATAGAGGTACAGAAAATGAACATAAAAGACAAAGAATATATGAAAAGAAACAAACAAACCCCTATGAATTTATTAATACTTCGAATGTATGAGTTTCAAAATTGATTTGTTTGTAATTAGTTTATTATTTTGTTAATTATAAATCAATAAATAAAATTTAATATTTAAATAAAATAAGTGTTATGTGAATTTTAATTTTGTTAAAATGTTCCCGATTATCGTTTTAATAATTAAATAATTATTATTTTTATCGTGGTGGCTTAAAAGTAAGTAAAACTTCTGATTTAATAATTTATTTCAAAAAATATTTCTGCCTAGAGTGAAATTTAGAGTTTAGTTTATCACAGATTTTTTCTCATATTTTATGTTATGAAAGACTCGATTTGATTTATGTTTAATTAAATTTCACTTTAGTTATTAACGGAAACTTTGTTAATGTAAAATTTTTATTTGTTAATTTACGTTTTCAAGCAATCAGCGAAAAGTTTTGGATTTTAAAATATATGATTAATACTGTTGTAAAACTTTGTTTTTATTTGGTAATATACAAATAAAATATAATTACAGATAATATATTCAATTTGAAAATAAAAACTGTTATTAAAACAAATTTAAATTAATAAAAACAGTTCGATGAAGTATTATAAAAGTTTATAGATGAAGTTAGGATTTCTCTTTAGTTAAGGAACTTATGTCGAGAAGAATAAGATAAAAAAAAAGCTTAATAAAGTAATTCGTTTTGTGACGGTTCTTCTGTTACCATCGAGTAGGATAGAGAAAACTGTAAATATTATATATTTTATAAGAAAATTTTATTAATTTTTTTAAAAAAAATATTATTTTAAATTTAATTTAAATAATTAATTATTTTTCAATTTAAACTAAATATATTTAAAAATTTTAAAATATTTTATTATAATTTTATTTTAATATAATTTTTATAATTTTAACAATATATAAACTTTTAAAAAATATTAAATTGTTTAATTTAATAATTTAATACATTTGAATACAACAACAGAATTTATAACATAAACTATTTAAAAACATTCAAAACATACATGTTCACAGCATTTGACAAGTTTCGTTTTTTACTAGATTTTACTAGACCTTAAAATAAATCTTTTAAAATAGAAATCTAGATATTCTATAATGATATAATTCCAATTTCTTGAGTGCTATATCAATTCTAAAGTTTTTATTCGAATATTTGATTTAGATATTATTTTGGAAATATCGTTGACAAGTTGTGAACACTTTTCTTTTTTGTGAACAAATACATTTTGTTTTAACGCTAAATCTGAACCTTGTACATTTAAAAAAAAACATTATTTAATTGATGCTAGAAATTGGTAAAGTGTAGAATAAGTTGGAAATTGCTTAAATAATCGGAATTTCGCTTGGATGTCTAAAGAAATTATGGAAGATGAACGAGTTACAAAGTGGAATAAGATGTATTTGTTAAATTTTCTTTCAAGTGACTTTTGTTTTCAGAAAACTGTAAAATTTCTCTTTAATATTGTGCCATATTATCTTTAAATGTTTTATATTGATAACATCTAATTTTATTTCCTTGCATCTAATAATTATAAATAAAATTAATGGAATATTTTTAATTTTTCATTCCAAAAAAATTCTCTAGAAAATTTCAGTTATCCTCAGCAAACAAATTTATTGATTAAAATAGTGATTATTTAGTGTAGTACTTTTCATCCGATAAATAAAACAAAAATTCTTTATCCTTTTATTGATTTTTCTCAAATTTATTGATATTATCATAAAGGGTAAGTGCAATATAATTTTAAAAATAATATAATAAGAAACAGATTATAACATAACAATAAACATGTCACTGATTTATATATTAAAAAACGCCAATTGTTAAATTCTCATTGATGTTGATGAAACCAAATGTGACTTTTGTTTGCATACGATCAGCTATACCAGAATACATTACCGAACCACTGAATAAGACTATATTGCTTGACATATCTTTACGAATATTCACATCGCATTTCATCATGATGTTATATCTCATCTCATGAATACCAGCAGTTTCCATTTTCAAGAATGATGCCTGGAACATATTTTTTGGACATTTGAATCTTTCATATCTAATGGTAAGAACTTGACCATCTTGTAGTTCATAACTCTTTTCAAATAACGATGAAAAAGCAGTAGTTTGCATTTCTTGTTCAAAATCAAGACCAATGTAATACAATTTTTCTTTAATATCTCGAACAGTTTCTCTTTCGGCAGTTGTTGTAAAACTGTCTGTTGTACTTTTCATTAGATAATCAGTTAAGTCTCTCCCGACTAAATTAATTCTAGAAATACCATGAGGTAACACCTAACTTTTATAAATTACCATAGTTCTAGATACAGGATCGCTAGAGTCCAGAACGACATCCGAGATACGACCTGAAGCGTACAAAAAGAGAAATGCTTGAATTGCAACATACATCATTGGTGCATTAAATGTCTCTAACATAATTTGAGTTATGGATTCTTTGTCAGCTTTGTAAATATCGAAAGGAACTTCTCCATTAGTTATTGAAGTTGCATTTGTAGCAGCAATCAAATTCAAATGTAGAAACACCTATACATCATTAATTTTATTGTCAACACAAATGAATCCTTATCCATTCTTTGAAATAAACCATTTAACACGTTCATTTACTTCAGTTTGACTCGTAATTGAAATAAGAAGATTCTGAAAAGGATTTATTTTTTAATATCAAACTTTTAGAAACAAAAAACAACATTTAGCAAAAGAAATTCAAATCGAAACTAAAAATTAAAAATCCCTAACGACCAAAATATCAAATAAAAATAAAAATCAAAAACGCGACGACTCGTGTCCGCACTCAGGCAAGAAGAAGACGTGTACGCACACAGACACGAATAGTTACAATTAACTACCAATCAAACTTTATTTGTGTTTCGACATATTTACTGTCATCATCAGGTAGAAATGAAAAACTATATAGATTTTTAATTGCTTATTCGATCAAAATTATATAATTCTCAAAAAATCATAAAAAGAAAAATTTATAAATTTTTTAAAAATTAAATTTTATTTTAAAACAGTAGAAAAAATTTTAAATTTAAATTAAAAAGTTTTTTGATAATTATATCTTTTTTTTCAAATAACTAATTTTAAATTTATTTAATTTTTCGTTTCTACCTGATGATGACAGTGAATCGGTCCAAATATATAATATAAAGGATGTTTAATTAGCGTTTAGTAACATAATAAAAATATAAACTTTTATCATTATATTTATTAAAAAGAGAGCTTGAAGACTATAAATCAGTAATATATTGATGTTTTTGATACTCACGAATTTTCTGCACTGCCTTTTTCAAGTGATTTTGGAAATATCTATTGAAATTATGCTATGCTTTCTTTTATGTTTATTCATTTTTTACAACTTTGGCTGTGTGAATTTTTCCAAGTATATTTTAAGCAACAATTTTATGCAGCGGTTCCGAATTTTAATGTAAAAACTATTTTGCAGCACGAAACTCGTCGGTACGGAACCTTTGTTATTCTCAAAAAACTTACAATTTCTATTTTGATACTTCATATTGGTTTTCAAAAAATGTTTATCAAAAAATCTTTTACTTGTTAAGGTTTAATAACTTATCTAAATGTTTAATAAATTATAAAATTTTTGAATATTCTATAAATGAAAGAACTTAAGAAGTATATTATGTCAAGATATTTTGTTTCAATTATAGTATAGATATTCGAAACTTATTTAATAGACTTGAATAATATATGTATTAAGCAGTATGAAAAGTATTTTTTAATAGGAGTGATTTGTAACTGTTTTAATAATTTAATTATCAGTGTCTTATTTCAATAAAATATATTTTTTATCATATTTTTAGTTTAATGTAATAATGTTTCTATAATTTAATAACTAATTTTACATTTCAATAATTTTTAATCATAAAATTTAAAATAAATACTCCAACTGGTTGTTATATATTTTTTCTTAAATAAATGCATTAAATAAGAATTGAAAAATATAATGCAATATTTTATTCACTTCTTTTCGTATCTATTTACTAGTTAGGTGGTTAAGGAAAAGTTTAATTTTCTAAATGCATTAACGTTTTGCAACCTCGTATTTAATATATAAATTGTCAAGTGATGAAACTAAAGAAATTTTTAACTTATTTTACTTATAATTTGAAAGGAAAATAAATATTAAATAAATCAAATTATTACTCGGTAATGACAATATTTAATGACAATATTAAAAAATAAAATAGATCATATTTATAAAGAATTTTTGATTTTTTCATCTGCACTTTTTATTATAAAGTTAATTTACAATTTGTAATTATTTATTTTTCTTGTTTTGTGAAATTTCTCTCCTAACTCTTAATAAAATGAATAATAACAATTAACAATTTAATTATTTAAAGTTCAGAATGATTTCTAGTGATATATTACAATTATATTTAATAAATAAAATTATTTATAATTATTTATAAAAATCAGAACATCTAAACAATTATTGTCAAATATAATTTTTAGGGTTTCAAAATTTAATTGTTTTAAGTAACAGAAAGGTTAATTAATTTTAAAAAAAACAATTCAAAGACAGATTAGCTTTTAATAGGATTTTACAATAATTAATAGGTAAAACTTTTTTGACTTTCATTAGCTACTCAAAAGATCATAATTAATTTATAAAGTTTGTCAGAATCGTTTTCGTAAGTGTAAATAGAATTAATAAATTATGGACCTAATAGTTCCATTTCATATGCTTAATGAACTGTTGATAGATAAAATTTGATGAAACGAATATTATTCCTATCTTTTCCATAGTGATTTTGACGTAATTGTAATATTATTCTGAAGGCTTGATTTATTCAACAATGGAACCAGTCGTCAGTTTGTCATTCTTTGGTAGAAACAATAAAAATGAATAATTAATTGAGATAATGGAATGAAGATTTTCAATTCTCTAAGTAACTAGTTATTATGAAATATTATATTATTGTTATTAATGTATAAAATATTTTCAACAGTTTGTTTAAATTGGTTTATTTTTAAGGATCGAAATTTGCCAATGAAAGGTTGACGCTTATTTTAAGAATTGATAGAATTTAGATTTTATAGATGCAGAATATTTGACAATAAAAAATTACAAGTGTAAAGCAATCATGGAAAATGTTTAAAATTTATTCATCATAATCGAACATAGAAGTGATGTTTTGTATCGTTATATATTAATTTTAGTATTTTTAAAATTACTGTAATTTTCAAATTTATCTTTTAAATTTATCATGTACAATTTAAACAAGCGCATCATTTATATTAAAGCTAAATTACTTTTTATTCATTAATAATGGAAAACAAATTAATATTAAAATGTGATTTAGTGGTATAAGTCTGTCCATAAAAATAATATTAGGTTTAACAATTAATTAAGTTATATTGTAACTATTTTCATTAAAATACTTTTTTATAGAAAGGGAAAAAAGTAGGGTAATGTGTGGAGCCGGGAACAAAGAACTATTGCGTAATCGATGACGTCACAAAGACATATTACGTCATACCCCCGGGAGGGGGGTATTTATTTTTTTTTTTTTTTTTTTTTATTTTATTTTTTTTTTTTAAATTTTTTTTTTAAATTTATATTACGTTGCGGTATTTTAAAATTTATATTACGTTGCGGTATTTTAAAATTTATTATATTTTAATTATTAAATATATTACGTTGCGGTATTTTAAAAAACTTATTTTGACGGTTGACAAAATAAAATTATTACACACACAATATAGTCTATCCTACAAGATATTCTGTCACCCTATGGTCACACACACAATGTATAAAAATATTATTAGTGTCCACACATGCAACAAGTTAGTGTTCTCATCGATATATTATTAATCTATATACTCCGAGTCTATCCGACAAGATATTCTGTCCCCCCTATAGGTATTGTTAGCAAGGGTACTGGTCACGCTCAACAACTCGCAAGGGTATTATTAAACAATGTAATAAAACACATATTATTATTATTATTATTATTATTATTATTACTATTATTAATATTATTATTATTATTATTATTATTAATATTATTATTATGGGTACTACTCACAAAGGTCACAAAGGTAAAGGTCACAAATGTACTGCTAAAAATATTAACAAAGAAATTATACTTTAAATATACACTAAAATTTATTAACACACTGGCTAAAGGTCATAAAGGTAACTAACAAAACTTTAACATATTATTATTACACACAATGTATAAAAATTGTTCACAAAGTTACTGTTAAAAAATATTCAAGACAATATGACTAATACATTTATTAAATAATTTAAACACATCATCGAAAATAATCATGTCCAAAATAATTATCATCTGCTGGATCATGGAAATCATCTGTATCATCGGCTGAGATAGCTTCCGTTGAATCTATAAATATATCAGTGTCACCGCCCCTATAATGGCCATATGCCAAACTTTTATTTTTATCCACCCAATTTCGCTTATCATCTCTACATGTCAAGGCTCTTTTATTATTTTTAATACTAAAAAGTTGGTGATTTTTTGACGTTATTCTAAACTGAGGGACTGTGTATATTTTATCATTTAAATAACAATCTAGATACGACTGATGTGTTAGTCCAGTATCTTTCATACTTATCCCCTTAGCCTTCATACTTTCCTCATCACCCATCAAACTGTAACATTTAGGTCTCAAGAACACCCAATCTTTATATAATAACCCTTTATTCTCGTCTTTGAATTTACCAATGACAGAATCAAGGTTCCTACTATATAAAGGATGATTTGGGTCATAATTCGAAGTATCTAATAATTGATCTCTAATCATCGCAGGTAAAAGAATGTCAAGACTACAATGTTTAATTTCCAAGAAGAAGGAATCTGTGTCCCCAGCAACGATATTAATTTCGCAGTTGAATTCATCGCGATATTTTTGCAACTCTTCATACTGCAGCTGGTACATCCTGAGTTTGGATAAATCTAGTACAGTTTGTCCAATGTAACTAGGTCTATTCAAACACACTATGTCCTTCCTCAATAAAACCGAAATCAAGTCATCATCGATTTTCGTGGATTTACGAAAAGTCGGTTTCGAACAGAATGTTAATAATTTCTGTGAAGAATTACACAGACGTAAATTAATACGTTTTTTAAGATTTTCAACAGTCTTGCCGTAAAGACTGTTGTTTAATAATTTATAAAAATTTTTATCGAGTTTATTTGTCGACGCTGCTCGTAACGCCGTATTTGTGTTAATATAATTTTTGAAAATTTTATCTTGTTTAAATTTAATTGCTCTATATGTTTTTGATATTTTAACACCTAATTTAATAAATATTTGTAGAAGCCTCCAATGAAGAACGTAGTTCCTCTTGGGGCTGTGTGTAAGCAACAGCTTCTCTATTTTTGAACCCGGTACACACATCTTTTCAGCCGCAACGGGAAGATCGTCCAGTTTGTCGTGAATTGACGTCGGTATTTCTAAATCCACTTCTATGGTATAACCATAATCAAGCAGATCTAAATCTACCGTTGTGCATTCAACAATTATATTATTTAATAAATTATCATCAGTAACCCATTCAAAGTCACTGCAAGGTAATGGTTGACTTAAAGCCCAACCGTATAAATTATTTATATCTATGTAAAGCAAAGCGGTATCCGGGTCTGTTTTTACATAATGTTTATTTACAAAAGTTAGTCCGCCACGGATACCGCCCTCGAAAAAGTTATACATCTCCATATCGGTGAGGAGCTCAATTGGAGAGTTTAAAGTTAATAAGGCTGAATTCCAAGACATACCTGGAATCCCTAAGAAATTTAATGGCTCTAGTCGGTTATGAGCAATGGACTTAGCTCTAAATTGTTGGAAAAAATCGGCTAAAAGGAAAACATCAAGTTTTAAATAAACCATCATGTAATCGAAAAGTGAAGTACATGATGTTTCAACCCAAATTCGCTGAGCTGTCTCATATTCAGCAGGAGTCACATCTTTCCAAATAGGTGGTAACTGATGAGTGTTATGTAAAACCTCTAATGAAGTTGCGACATCATAAGGAAAAATTCCCTTTGCAGTTATTATTGTACCCTGAAATTCTGATTCGGTCAATGGTAAAGATGATAAAGTTTTGACAGCATTATTTAAAGACTCGCTGACAAATTGATAAGAGTCTATAAATTTAACAGTTAATGAGTCAATCCTAGCAAAAAGACTAAGGAATTTCTCGCTGGTTAAAGGAATACAACTAATATTCCATGAATGATATTTTGAAAGGCCATATTTCAAGATATGATGCAGATCATAACCCTTTAAATTATAAAATACTACAGGAAGGGTATGTCTAATTTGCCTCGACAGATTACAAGTTGTACAAGCGGCACCAAGATATAGACCGGTAAAATGATCATGGTCCCTAACTGGACTAACTAAAGGCTTATTGCACAAATAACATGATGTGCTGTTTTCAAACATTAATTGTTGCTCATCTGTAATTATTATTTTCTTTTGATAATTTTTATAATAATAAGGAGTTACAATATATTTCCCTATCATTTCAATTTCAGTAAGAAATTGATCGACACAATCTAAACCGGTGAACGATTTATAAATTTTTACGCCCGTGAAATTATTAATAAAAAGCATACCGGCAGAAATAGGCAGATGACGTTGAAAGTAGCGAGTGTCTTTAGGTAAGATAGCCTCAAAGTCAGCGTAAATAACAAAGGGAGGAGTAACTGTTTTACTCCAATCAGTAAATTCTAAATATTTATTTTTAGGCAATGTGTACAAGGTAGTACCAAGCTGATTTTTATCGCAAAGACCCTTATGTCTATTAAAAGCGTCATCATTTCTAAAACCGTTTAAACATCTAGGGCACCACTGACTACAAATCCTAACAGGAGTGATTGAACTATTCCTACAATTAAGAAATCTATTTAGGTCTGTGATTCCAAGATAATGATAATTATCATTCTTTTCGATTAATAATAAATTGATAGGTAAGGCTCCTACTATCTTACTCCTATATATTATATCAATAAAGGGATGTTTCATAACTGCATCTTCATCGGAAATGTCAATCAAAGCCTTTTCGTTATAAGTAAGAACATTAATACTATAACCCGGATTTTGTTGTTCAAATTTACTTATATTTGATAGTTTCATCGGCATATTATTAGGATCAAATTTAATTTCAGAAAGATTGTAGGAATTAGGGCGATTTCTATATTGCCTATTTATACTATCATATTTAATAATTGACAAGAAACTATACAAAAAACAGAAGTGGTCATTATTAACTACATTAACGAGACAGCTTAAGTTTCTTAAAGATTTTGGGGTTTCAATAAAACTACTACCACTTAACCGACTTATTTCAGCAAATTTAGTCAGAACAAAGCTTATGTATTCTATTTTATTGATAGTCCAATTACTACCTTTCTCATTAATTTTAATTATTTTTTCATTTAAACGAGCAATACCTTGGTCAATGAATGTATCGCTCCAAACTCGGGCGGAATTCGAGATTACAAAAGATTGTAACTCATCATCTTTTATAAATTCAACCTTTAGACAAAATTGAATTTTACATGATTTTAATTTATTTACATATAATTTTAATTTATTTATTAAAATGTCTGGTACAGAGACCGTTTTTAAATCTAAAGACGAAACGTCCATTTTTAATATAATATGATTATTATTTAAATCACTGGTGACATCTACGACACCATAACCTATTTGATTAATATTATTATTAATACCATTATTATAATAAATATTACTACTATTATTATCAATTTCATCATCACTTATGTTGATTATTTCATCATCACTTATTGTAATTATATCAATAACTTTAGATTTTTTACTTGGTATTGAATTTATTTTTTCATTATTTTTTCTTTTATTCATATTAATTAGATTATTTATTTGATCATTTAATTTATTTACTTGGTCTTTTAGTTTAGTTATTTCGTTTATATCATTATTATTGGTGTTGTTAGTATTATTGTTGGTGATATTATTATTGTTGTTGATATTATTATTATTGTTGATATTATTATTATTATTATTATTATTATTATTATTATTATTATTATTATTATTATTGTTAACAAACGATTCATATAAGCTATAGAAAAGAGACTTCTTAGAAGGTTTAAATTGTTGGAGATGGAGTCTATGCTTATTATAAAATTCCTTATACGTTATAACTTCAATAACCTCACATTTAGGGCATAGGATGTAGGTGACACCGTTATATTTATGACTATAATATCTTTCCATTATATCAGCGCAGTCATTATGATATTGACTATTACAAAAGTTTTGGTATTTCAAACCTATGAAAATATTTTTATCATAAAATGTTTAAAAAATCATTTTTAAAGTTTAAGATATTTTTCGTAAGATATTATTCAAAATTGTCTTTTAAATAGTATCTTATAAAAAATATTATAAAATATATAATTTAATTCGTTTTCATAAATAATTTAATTCATTTTCATAAATAATTCTTTTTCTAAAATAGTTTTTATTTTCATAAATAATATATAAAAGTTATTAATTTTAATGTTCAAAATTATCATATTTGATAAATCTTCTTTATAAAATCATCATAAATAAATAAATCTTCTAATAATCATTTTTAAAGTTTAAGATATTTTTCGTAAGATATTATTCAAAATTGACTTTAAATAGTATCTTATAAAAAATATTATAAAATATATAATTTAATTCATTTTCATAAATAAATAATTCATTTTCTAAAATAGTTTTTATTTTCATAAATAATATATAAAAGTTATTAATTTTAATGTTCAAAATTATCATATTTGATAAATCTTCTTTTCAAAATCATCATAAATAAATAAGTAAATCTTCTTTTCATGAATAAATCTTCTTTTCAAAATCATCATAAATAAATAAGTAAATCTTCTTTTCATGAATAAATCTTCTTTTCAAAATCATCATAAATAAATAAATCTTCTTTTCATAAATCTTCCTTTCAAAATCATCATAAGTAAATCTTCTTTTCATGAATAAATCTTCTTTTCATAAGTTTCTTCTTTTAATTATTATTATTATTATTATTATTATTATTATTATTATTATTATTATTAATATTATTATTATTAATATTATTATTATTATTATTATTAATAATATTGTTTAAAAAACTTAAAAACTTATAACAATAAATAAATACTTACATTTTCGTCCTTTCGAAAGAAATTTTCCAGCATCAGGACCAGCAGAAGTATTTATTACATCTAAAAGCATAATAATAATAATAATGATAATAAGAGTAAACTATTACCATTTATTCTATTCATGTCTACAGCTTGCCCGTCGATATTCATTTTAATTTGTTGATTAGTACCTAATAATCATATTAAAAATAATAAAATAATAAAATAATAAATTTACCATTAATTCCTCCAACGATTTTTCCGTCAACTCTTTGAATATTGTTGTTGTTCATGTTGTTAAATATTGTTAATAGATTTTTAAAAGTGATGAAAAAATGAAAGTGTAGACTATATAAGAGAGATATTACAGGTTTTATTAACCGACCAATGAAAATAGAGATAGGATAGGAAAAGACACTACATGTTTGTTTATACAAACCATGACGAAATAATGACCTTTACATGTCTTTATTACTCAGTGCTTTGTTACTTTGCACTGTGCATGCACTGAACATGTAATAGTATTACATAATAATTTTAAACATAAAATAATAATATTTAACAAATAATAATAATATTTAACAAATAATAATAATATTTAACAAATAATAATATTTAACAAATAATATTTAACAAATAATTAAAATAGTCAACAAATAAAAATCATACAGTATACATTTATTAACCATCAAATTTTTTATACAACAACCATGCCAAACAGTGTTGACCACATGTTTGAGTCAATGGATTTTGAAACATAGTTTTATTATATACAATAGGTTTCCCGATTGTTTGAAGTTTTGATATCAACAAAGCAGGATAATAGAAACCCATAGGATCGAATACGAATATATTACTAGGTTTCACATATATAGCTATCCAATGTTCTCCACCAAGATGAGACGAATGAGTATTGACGATTATGGCTTGATTATTGCTCAAATAAGGAATTTTATCGAGAGGAAAACTCCTACAAATTCATTTCCTAATATTTGTTTTCCAATTCGATTAACCTGAACAGAACTACTTTAATAAAATTAAACAGTATCAAAAAACTTACTCCATGACAACTTTTTGTGTTTCTGTATACATTTATACTAGCACTGTTCTATTTGCAGTAATTTGAACTTCATTTTCAAATACTCCATATATTATAACATGTACCGGTTCTGTAATGGCCTTTGCAAACTTAATATCAAGTCGTAAATTCCCGTTTTGTGGTAGTTGACTCTGATTTAAATCAAAATCGGGAGCTAAAACAAATGTGAAAAATGGATATTTGCTTTTAAATTCTTCTAGAGTAATTCCGCAATTCAAGTTTTTATCTAAGTAACCCAGATTTCTAACAATACTCTGCATATATGTCGAACAGTAATTATCGCTTTCGAAATCTTGAGTATATGTTTCTCTATAATCAGTATTTTTCGACAAAGTCAATGAAGTAACACCAAAGTTTTTGAAAATTGAGCTGGAAGCAGTATAAGATCCATTATATTGCGTTTCACTTTGAAATGTTACCAGAATAAAATTAGGCATTCTTCTGTCACCAAATATTTGTTCTTTATAGAATGATGAAGCACCTTTAGCAATAGCAAATTGTACAATTTCCTTTGTTTTTAAAGGATAAATTGCATGTTTTGAATTAAGACCCAATTGATGACCGGCTAATACTGACGGGTCTACTCGAACTCTTCTCACCAATAATTTTGCATCAACTAATTGACATATTGGTGCACCAGTAGCACTAGTAAGAGATAATGCAGAATCGGACCTTTTCAATCTAATATGTATATTAACTCCCGGTAGTAAATATTTCGGTTGATCCATAAAATCAAGTTGTAATGATGAGCACATAGTGAATACTTTTGAACCTTTAACCCACTTTTTTCTTTCATCATCTGTTGCTGCATAACCCATAGGTGTAAGACAGGTATTTTTAGTATCGGAATTGTAATTTAAAATAGTTTCTATCAAAGCCTTGTGAATGAATGTATTATTTCCGCCCTCAATCTTGATATTATTAAATCCCAACACTGCATCTTTAAACAGAGTATGAAACATGAAATTGTTCGGTATACATCTGCATTGGCATCCAAAACTTTTCTATCTTTATCTACAACTTTGATCTGAACAGTCAATAAAGTATCGTTCAAATCTAAATATTCAGTTTGCGAACCATTAATATAAAACTCGATATCATTTCTACTATCGGTAATTGAATTCATAGGAAAAACTTCCTCAAAGGCCCCAAATTCTATTACAGCCTGGGGCGATGGTCTATCAAATATACATAATTCGGATTTACCACAAATCATTTTGCAAATATAGTTCCATGTCCTTTCATTCGTTTGTTTATACGTGATATTCCATGTCCTTTACGTTTTGGAAGCTGGGGCTGGGGATGGAGCTGGGGATGGAGGTGTATCTTTTTGAAACATACCAGCAACTCCAGGTAGAACCTTACCTAATTCAGCTAAAGCATTTGTTTTTAGGGATGGTAATATTTTCTGTTCATTCATAATAACATCTTTAGCAGTTTTCATACCAAAACTACCAATACGTTTAAGAATAGGAAGTGCAAATCTCCCTATTGTTTTTAACCAACCTGATCCGTACTGTTTACCAATAAAATATGGTAATTCACCGCCAGATTGGCTATCACTATACATACTAATAATATCGGAATT
The DNA here is from genome assembly GCA_959609185.1 of Schmidtea polychroa. NCBI lineage: Eukaryota > Metazoa > Platyhelminthes > Tricladida > Dugesiidae > Schmidtea > Schmidtea polychroa. The sequence continues at coordinate 45,447 of CAUHTR010001738.1, read as the reverse complement.
AGCCATCTACTTTACGAAAATGTAGTGTCAAATGAGTTTTTGAGTCTTTTGGGAAGTTTATAAGGTTTCCACTATCGTCACGAATATTTATTTCTATATTGTTTATATATGAGCTTGAAATTGGTAAATACATGGGATTATCTATATTTATATTGACAACTTCATCATGTTCATATTTTCCAATCCATACCGATTTCAATAGAGGAACACTGGAATCACCAACAATTATAGGCTCAATAATATTAGTATATATGAACATTTGTTGATGATGTTCAAGTATTCTTGGTTTACGTATACCAGCCGATTTTTCTCGATATTGCTGCTTCTCTAATCCAAGTGTATTTGTCAAATTTTTATCAAATGTAACTTCGCAAATATCATCATTCAAACTGAAGGTAAACATCAAATCTTTCACAATGTCCAAACTTTTAAATATGTGTGAACAATTGTACTTTAAATATTTAAGTAGCACATCAAGTTTATCAATATATAATTCGTCAGCGAAGGTGAATGATTCTTCAACTTCATTATTATACGACACTGATATTTTGATTTCTTCTCTCATTACACTGTTTGCTTCAAATAGATCAAAGCGTAATAAATATTCTGTTTCCATAACTTCGTTTTTCAACTTATTGCAGCCCATTCGTCTGGCATCTTCAATATATTCAAATGTTATTGTAAATGGTTTAAAATCACAACTGATATTTAATCCATCCTTGTAAAACATAGAACAATGCGGATCTAATATTTGATTCGGAATATGATATGTTTTATCATAATTACTGATAATAAAGATACCACTACATGTTTTCATAGCATTCCTTTTGAAATCAATCTTACATTGACTATAAAATGGGAATGTATTGTACACGAATGTAAAATCTTGCAGTGCAACTTCCCAGTCACCATTTAAAGAAATCGGATTCTGGAGATTGACCATGAATTTACTGGCTTGATTATCTGGATGAATAAGCGGGCAACTATTGCTTGGTAAAATAGTATAAAAATTCACTTTACTAGATCCTTTTCTGATATCCATGATGGGTTTTGATAACCATGCCATTTGACATAGAATTGTTTATCCTTGCCGACCTTTTTAGTTTTCAATATCTTTTGAATTCTAAATACTTTTGGGGGAGGAATGACTTGTAATTCCTGCTCATAAAACTTTCCTTGTACAATATTATTATCATTGTCTTTGATGACATACATTACAGGGATTCTGACTAGTATTTATTTTTGAAATTACAAAGACTTCATCACTCCAATTTGTATCGAAATTTTTAATAAATGGTGATGCACTAATTTTACTAATTCTAACATGGTCACCGACTTTATATTTAGGTTTTGCAATTTTTACAGATTTCTTAGAAGTAGATTGTTTTTGATGTAATATCAACCGGTCTCAATCCTTTAAGTCCTCGATGTGATGAATGATTATAACTTTTTATTATTTTCGGTAAAACATTTACCCATTTTTTATTACCTTGATGCACGAACAATTTCTTTAATCTATCTCTCAATGTTCGATTAAATCTTTCAACATGGGCAGCTTTGTATTGAGAATGTACCGAGTAGTGATTTATTTTCAGTTTATCGAGGATTTGCTTGACTTTACTGTTGTAGAATTCTTTACCTAAAATAATAATAATAATAATAATAATAATAATAATAATAATAATAATAATAATAATAATTAATAATACCTAAATCTGTTTGCAAGTTATTAGGATGTCCATCTTTAAATAAAATATTAATTGCCTTGGACATTTCATCTGCAGATTTTGCCTTGACGGGTATTGCTCGGGCAAACCGACTGAATACATCAATACATGTTAAAATATATTTATACCCATTGTTAATTTTCGAATAGGGTATCATCTCCATCAAATCCATTTGCCATAAATCGTTTATTCCATATGTTTTATATACTCTTGTTGGGAATCGTTTCTGCATTGGTTTGTTCAAACTGTACGCAAGCTGGTCTGATAACCACTTCTGGGTTTCCTTTTTCGAATTCGGAACTCTTTTGTTTAATTTTGCCACTCCACCGAAACCGGCTTCGTCTTCGGGGTTCGTCCAAATCTTCTCCATTACAACAAGAAGATTTAATATTAAATTTAATGTCTGGTAATGAAGGATTAGCACCCATTGTTTATGATCGACTTCCTATTATTCCACCTAATAATGATATTGCTAAAGGTATCAATGCACCGATAAATCCCCCTTGTTGTTTATATATAATTTTTCTCATTTGTTGACGATTTTTATTATTTACTAATGATAGCAAAGGTTTCCTATGTTTACTCAATAATTGCTTTTTAGATTTACTGATTTTAATCTTGCCTTTGACTACTTTAAGTATAATATCGAGTAAATCATCGACAACATAATTTGGAAAAGATTGCAAAATACTGTTTCTTTTCATACTGGGTGCTTTTAACAATGTATTGAAAAACGGGAAACTTCGATGATTTTTAACAACTTTTACTTTCTTAGTGGTTTTACTTTTAGGTTTAGGTTTAGGATTTTTCGAAATGAGATTCATTGCAGGAAAATTTTCTGTAATAAGTTCTTTAGATGGAGTATAACTAGTTGTTGGTGGAACTTTTCGTTGTTTTTTACTCGATATCCTTGTTTTTGAAAACATGATTTATGTGTTTTCAAATTTGTTTTGAACTTTGTTTATAAACCATGGCACCTTTTGGGTTGAAAATATCTGTTTTTACCCGTATATCATCAGGACATTGTTGTGTGAAATCGAGAAATATATACCCATGAGGTATTTTCGTAGCATCTTGAAATGCATTGATAAGAAAATTACGGTTATTAGGGTATGCTTGTCGTCCAAGAAAATCAATGACAGTTGCATCTCTAGGATTCTTGAAAATAACTAGATATTGTACATTTAAATTACGTGTTCGATGTGCACCACCTTGATGAAATAGATTTTGTGTTATGAAAATAACTGTTACACCAACATGTCTGCTGATTTTTGTGAATAAATTATTAAAATCCTTTTCTTTATTAGCTTCTTGATACAAATCATCGATAATGATGACATCATCTTTCTTCAAACGACTTGACCAGTTTTTATCAAAACCCTTTACTATTTTCATGTTTTTCAATTGACAGAAACTTGATTGTGTCAATCCATGTTCTTCATCGGCGCCCCTATGCCAATAAATATTGTTGAATTTTGTTTTGAATAAATTAGATTTTAGTAATTTACAAACAAATAATGTTTTTCCACTACCACTCGGACCAACGATTTGGTATACTGCATCATTTCGTAATTCCATTTTTAAAATTTAAACTATATAATTATTGTTTATATTGATAATTTAAATGAACTCCTTTTTAAAATAACTATATATAACAGAGTTTTTATAATTATTTCATTAAAATGCTTTCAAATATAAATTACAGGGCAAAAGCTGATGTATCAAAAATGGTATTTCCAATGGGGAAACCACAACAACTTGTCAATAGAAGTAAAAAATATCCAATAATATATTTCAAAAGTGGTAAATGTAGAATTATGGGGTGTAAGGAAATGATCAAAGCTAGTGAATATAATGTTTATGATTTAGAAATACAATCGATAACCGTAACTTCCGATATAGGTTTTTCTTGTAATTTAAATAAATTGGCTAAATTAATACCATGCTTTTACGAACCAGAATTATTTCCAGCTTTGAGATATATAAAATATAACCCTATGTGTGTAAATATATTCGCTAGCGGTAAGATAGTAATTCTTGGAATAAAAAATATTGATTACAAATGTATAGTTGATAATATCATATCTGAAATTAAATCAATAATTGAAGGAAAAGAATTTTTAGATTTTTTATTATCACTTAATTAATTATTTATCATTGCAAATTCAATGCAATTAAAATGCATGATTCTGATTGGTCGAAATCTAATTGGCTGATGATTATTTATAACAAAATGTTTTCGGTTTAGTTGTCATTTATTCAACAAAAATGTACAACATACAAAGTTCCGCAATCACCTCAATGAAAGAGCATGCAAATTATGGTAATTTCAAATTTTTATTATTACATTAATATATATATTTTTTACAGATCAGTATCAATCAATTATCCTGCAAAGATTATGCTTCTATTATCCAGAATTAAATGAAATTCTACAAGATAGAGATCCAGCTATCATTCCGGATTTGGTATACAACCAAACACGAATCTGGATATTCGATATAATAAACACCTTTCTATGGGATATCAAGATAGGAAGGGGGATGAAAGAAATGAAAGCAGAGGCTCCTTGCATTTTCGGATGTAGCTGTTGCAATTTCCGTTATCAACAATATGTTGAATGGTGTTTGGTGAAGACTCTGAGAAATCATCACTCGAGTCAGATTGTATCAAAATAAATTTTTATGTTGAATTGTTTTGTTTTTGTAAATCGAAATAATAGAAATAGAAATAGTAATAATATAAGTAATATTAGAAACAATATTTATAATAAAAAACATTAATGCAACATTAATGCAAATGACATGCAATTAAAACAAAGACATGCAGCAATCTGATTGGTTGATAAACAATAGTCATAGGTATAAAAACCCTGTACCATTTCATTTTAATCATTATTTACGATGACAAAGAAAATTTCAAGCACTGAAAAGCCAAAAGTTGTTCCAGAACTTGTACAACCTGTTCAAATGTTCCACAACTATAAAATGTATTTTTTAAAAGAAGAAATCAATATGAAATTGGCGTCACCGATCAAGCTAATTCCAACTAAATTTCAATTCTTATCGGGCACGCTTTCAATGATAGATATTAAATCTATTGATGAGGTTTTCAAACGGTTGAATACGAATCTATCTTGTAATCAACATGCCTGGTTCAACAACAGATATGCAAGATTTTATGATTCCTTTGATGAAATCGGTTTCAAAGAAAACGAAAATTGGTATATATCAATTGCAATCCAAGGATATAAAGTTGATAATAATGATGTGTATTCTCCAATTTGGAAAATTATGTCTGCTAGACTTTCACAACTATTTTAATGTTATATTTAATAAATGTATTAGTCATATTTGTTTTCGATTATTTTCTATATTTTCTATAAACAAATATACAATATAGTTTTAAAATACTAATAATGACTACAGAAAAAGGTTAATATAATTAGTTAATTGTCGAATTATTTAATATTTAGAATTTATAATAAACTTTTTATTGGAAAAATTAGCAGAAATATCTGGTGTGAAAATGGAGGATATATTATCTGTTACCAATGCATTAAATATAGACTGGGTAGCAGAGAGTGAAACTGATGAAGAAAACACTCAAGATGATGAGGAAAGTATTCAAGAAATTGATGAACCTATGGAGGAGTTTACAGATACTGAACAATGTGTATATAGCGATTGTATAGATCATGTTGTTGAAAATGTTATGAAATGTGGAGATGATGAATGTGAATGTGTTAATAAATTTTAGTGTATATTTAAAGTATAATTTCTTTGTTAATATTTTTAGCAGTACATTTGTGACCTTTACCTTTGTGACCTTTGTGAGTAGTACCCATAATAATAATATTAATAATAATAATAATAATAATAATATTAATAATANTTAAATTAAAGTAGTTGCAGTTAGTTTATGTAATAATAGCAGTTTTTAATTGTTAATTGAGTAATAAATAACAAAAAAATATTATAATAATATAACACAAATTTGAAAACTCTTATGAGGGTTATTGAAATTATCAAAATTGTTACAAAATTATTACAATTTCATTTTCCAATAATTTAAAACTGTACCTATATCCTTTTTTCTGAGAACTTGATCAATATATATTTGCAAGTGATGTGATTTCCAGTGTACCAGGGAAATTATGCAATAGAGTTAAATCAGCAATATATATATATATATATATATATATAATTTGTTTGTTTGTTTACATTCAAAATATATTTATAAGAATAATTCACAAATATTATAATTATATAAGCTAACTGCAACTATTCTAATCTATCATTAATATAATACAAATTGAAGCAACAATTATTTTCTTCGTCGAATTGTACTTTTTCTGTACCGAATTGTTCTCGGTAATATATCCATTTATCTATCTGTCGAAATTTATCTAGAACAGCCTCAACTAAGTATTTTAAGCCTGTAGTCAGAAGCCTTTTAATGAAGGGCAATTTTGGAATATATTTCAGACATTCAAACACTTCAAACGTAAGTCTTTTTTAATTGCGTTTTTATATCATTTTCAATATCAATGTTTGTTTGATATTACGTATTAAACTGGAGAACAACAAACAAGAAATTGATATTAACGTTTAAACACAAATAAATTTTAGTTATTATGATGGATAAAACTAATTTCAAAAATTATTCAATGGCCATTTAAATTTAAAAAAAATCATGGGTTGTCATTTGTGAGTCATGGAATTTTCAAAAAGATTTCTTAATATTTTAATTTAATTATTTTGATTAAATTATATGGGATGGTTTTTGTAGGCTTAAAATTATTTATTAAAACAAATTAATTTTTATATTAACATTTGCATTATGAATTTGCATAATAGCATCTCTATTGGCGTAGAAATGTAAACTTGTTAAAACTATAAATTGAAATCAAAATCTTCCAGTGCTAATTTCTTTACTCTTAAATTTATCTTTTTATTCTATTTTTATAATTGATTACATTAGAAAAATTGAAAACATTAGAACAATGAAATTAGGGAAATTAATACATAGATTATTTGAATATAAACATTAAAAGATTTGTGATACCCAGTGCAAATTCCAATAGTAGACTAGTTTCGATTTTACACCATTACAAGTTAAAAATGCTAAACGTTTACGGATGCACTTGTAAACAGTTCCTGTGTATAGACTTTTTGGTCTATAAAGGTGAATATGATTTTTACAAGTTTACAGATATTTTTTCTGTGATTTAGCTAATTTGCAAGTGATGAGATTTCCACTGTGCCAGGGAAAGTATGCAATAGAGTTAAATCAGCAATATTGTATACTTACCTGGCGCTGGTAAGTATCACACTGGGTATCACAAAGCTTGTAATGTTTATATTATTCAAAATTTAGACATCCGTAAAAATAAATTTTACACCATTACTAAATTATTTTTAATTTAAAATTATTTTTATTTTTATTAATTTTATTTATTAATTATTTAAAATCAATTGAATTTATTAAAAAGAGAGCTTGAAGACATTAAATCAGTAATATATAGATGTTTTTTGATACTCACGAATTTTTGGAACTGCCTTTTTCAAGTGAATTTGATCATTATTGCATTTAATAATTGTTGTTGGGAAAAAATTAATTTATTGGTTTAATTATTGGTTTAATAAATTTATTTTTCTCAAACAACAATTATTAAATACAATAATGATCAAATTCACTTGAAAAGTCAGTGCCGAAAATTTGTGAGTATCAAAAAACATCGATATATTACTGATTTATAGTCTTCAAGCTCTCTTTTAAATAAATTCAATGGAAAAAATAATCAGTGGTGAAATAGGAAAAAAAACGTTTATATAATATTAAAATTAATTGTTTTATTAAATTATTTTTGTATTTATATTTGATTGTTAATCATTGCATAATCAAATTATAACCTTAAGATGTCTTTTATTAAAGGTTTTTAGGAAGACATATAAAAATACGCAAGATCCCGATTTGGGGGAGATACCAGAAGGGTTAAAAGTCAATATACACTAGGCAGTGTAGCCAATCAATATTTAAAATGTGTATTTTAATATATATTCGAATATTTGAAATATAACAAATATAATTTTGTTTATATTTGTAAAATGCGATAAAATAAAGAAATTCAAATTGTTAGTTTGTCTTTAATTAATTATTAATTTAAATATTAAATTTCATGGAAAATAACAGGCAGCATTTTCCTTTTGGTAATACGGGCATAGAACATACTACTAATGGACATCAGTAAAATACAGAAGTATACATTAATGTTGTTTTCTCACAACTATACAAGGTAATGGACGTATAATCAATGTATGTTTCTGGTAAATTTAATATGGAAATGGTGTACACCTGTTTTCACGAAATAAAATCATCTATAATACAGGTTGGTATGTACATCAATTATAAATGACTTACCATTTGTGATGAAATATAGTTTGTTAGTTGATTTATTTAATTTTACAGATGGCTTTCAAGTAAGTACAGTGTGGTCTCTCGTATCCGCTCATCCTCGTATCCCCACGCTCTAATAACCGCCACATGAAAAAATTTTATATGAGAAAATTCTGATATCCACCTGTTTCTAATAATCGCCACACTTCTCTCGTATTTTTAACATAAAATTTCTTAAATTAATTTAAATGGATGGAATTTTCATTCTTTTTGTTATAATATTATTAATTTCCTTGTTAATTGCATAATTTAAATTTAAATATTTAATTTTAACATTGTTGTTTCCATCTATTATTATTTACATTAATTTTTTTCGTTTTAGCCTAAAGATGACAAAAAGAAAATGTACAAGGTTGTCGATAAAAGAGAAAATTGATGTTCTGCGATATCTAAACATGAATAAACAGATATCTGATAGTAAAGTTGCAGAGATATTTTCGATCAAGTTTAAAAAAACTATTTCTCGGCGCACAATTAATGACATTAAAAGAAATGAAAAAAAATTTTTATCAGATATAAATTCAGAATATGTAAATAATCATAAAATGCATATCTTAAAGTATGAGTCCATTGACAGGCGTTTATCAGAATGGATAAATGAATTAGAGAAAGTGGGTGCAATTTTAAATGACGATTTATTGACTAATAAAGCATTAAAAATTGCCAACGATCTGAAAATAACAGAATTCAAAGCATCAAAAGGTTGGCTAAGAAAATTTAAAGCACGTCACAGTTTGAAACTCAGAAGATTATATGGAGAATCATATGGTCAGGTTTCATCTGATTATAACAATTTTCTCGATTTCCTTTCAAAAAAAATTAGTGAATATGGTAAAGAAAATGTTTACAATGCAGATGAAACGGGTCTTTTTTATAAATTAATTCCATCGAAAACAGTGTGTAAAAACATCCGAACAGGTTTTAAATTATTGAAAGATCGACTTTCAGTGCTATTCTGTGTCAACATGACTGGCACCCACAAACACCAGCCTATAGTCATTGGAAGATTTGAGAAACCTCGTTGTTTCAAAAACTTTGATCCTTCATTTTTTGTAAATTATAAACATTCTATCAGATCCTGGATGACAGCTAAAATTTTTAACAACTGGCTTTTAGAATGGGATTTCAAATTAGGAAAAATATCTAAAAAGTTTTTATTGATAATTGACAATTGTCCTGCTCATAGAATAGACGTTGAATTAAAATCGATAGAGGTTATTTTTTTACCTCCTAATGCAACTGCTAAAATTCAACCATTGGATCAAGGTATAATTAAATCTTTTAAAACTCTGTTCTTATCTAAAAAGTTATGTGACATTATAGAAAAAGTCGAAAGTGGAGTGGACACTTTTAATGCCTATAAAAAGCTATCCATCAAAGATGCTATACTTTTTATTTATTTTTCATGGAAGGAAGTTACCGAAATGTGTATCATCAATTGTTTTAGACATGCAAATTGGTACATGTCAGAGATAATTGAAAATTCAAGTTTAGCTGAGGATTGTCATATTGAAAATTACGATGAGTTCATTTCCATAGCTAATGTAACTGATCCTATAGGGGAAGATGAGTTTCTTCAAATAGAATTTAATGAAAATGATGTCTTATTAGAAGAAATAAACAATTTTGAGGAGGGTAATATTACAAGTGTCTGTGCTGATAAAGATGAGGTTGATGATTTAGCGGAAGATAAAGACACTGGTAATCCAAAAAATATCACTAAAAAAGAAGCTTATCAAGCTTTTTAAGTAATCAAAGATTTTTTCAATCAACCAGGAAAATTTGACGTTAATGGTGTTATTGGATTATATGAAATAAGCAAGGCCTTGAAAAAGGACGAAAATGCAATTTAAGAAATTGGGTGATTAGAAAATAAATATTGCACAGTTAACACTTATTTTTATAAAAATGTACATAATTATTTCATAACAATCACGCATTTTTTGTAAAAATAAAATACGTTATTCATAAAATCGATTGGTTTTTCCCAGATGAATAAATAAAGCAATTGATATTATTAAATAAACTTTTGAATTTTGATTCGATTTTGTTATCTCAACATTTTTAAAAATGTTTTTTCGGATTCTAATATCCGCTATTTTCTAATATCCGCCACGTTTTTTCGAAGTCCAATTTTTGGCGGATGTGAGAGACTTCACTGTATTTTAATTTAAAGAAAATTTTAAAGTTTAAATTTTGATTTTATGAGATCATTATTCAAATTCTTAAATATTAATTTTAGTATTATAATTTAATTTTAGTTACTTTTCAGCGTTTTTTAGGAATTTACGCATCGATTTATTGAGGATTCTCAGTAATCTTTCACATTCATAGCAATCTTCGTCATTTTTGAAGGCATCAAATAATTGAATTCTGTCATGTTCTGAAATTCTTTCAAAATATTATTTTATGAAATTAAGTTATTAAAATTTAATGTTTTCGATTACTTTTCTCAAAATCAAGAAATAGGACCTGGTTGAATATTTAAAATTTCGCCTTAACAGAAAGGCAACGTTTTAAGTTAAAACTTTTAACAGAAATATCTGAAATTCTATAGAAATATTAAATTTATAATATAATTTTATAAATAAATATTTAGATTTTTTTCGTCATTTTCTATACAACTCAAAGTATAGTTATCCGACTCTAACTCAAAATCTTTTCCGCCATGTTTTTTAATAAATTTTTCATGCAACGTTTCTACATATCAACGTTTATATGCATATTTTATCATATGCTGTGTTTGTGTGTTTAATTAATTTTTTCTTCCAATTTCTCACTTTCTATAATATATACAGTCATACCCCGGTTAACGTTGTTAAATGGTTCCAGAAAAACGCGATGTTAACCGAAACAACGTTATACGAAGCAATTATAATTAAGAAAAAAATTCATAGCTATGTGAATCAAATGAAAATTATGTACAAAAAAAGATTTGGTGAACCGACGTTACAGCGAAACAACTTTATTCGGGGCAACGTTATCCGGGGTATGACTGTACTTTAATTCCATCCAACATTAAAATTCTGCACACTGGTAAGTTTGTGTGTTTTAATAATATAAGAGTTTTGATTTAGATGCTTTTATTCCATGCAAACTGGTGTAACTTGTATGTGCTGGTCATGATTTCATATATTTTATAGGACACTTCAATAATAAATTTGTGCGGCAAAGTGTTAAATACATCTTTTTAGAAAAAACTCTTTCATAATTATTATTTAAAAAATAAACAACAAATTAAAATTTCGTTAAATTATATATTTTCTAAAAACTTTGCAGTTTTGTAGTGATTTCCATTTGTCAATTAAATTATACAATCTTTTTGTTATCTAATTTTTATTTAAGATATATAAGACAATGTGAAAAGTTTATTATATGAAAAATATATATTAATACAGTCTTAATTTGCATATAATATTATAAATAACTAATCCAATTTTCAGACTATTTCTGTCACATAATGCAATTTTCTGTTCTATTATTATAATATAATTATTTCCATATTAATTAAATATTTTATATTTACTTTTATTTCTGTATCAAAAATATGACATTTTAATTGCAATATTATCTGAAAATCGACTTTTCTTTATCCAATGATTCATGTAATACCAGTAGTAGGATATGTCACCACTGGCACATGTCACCTCTGGCACACCCCCCTCCCCCGGGGGGGGGTAAACGAAAATTTCTTTACCAAGGTCAAATTTTAAACAAAGACATATGACTCATCAAGGTCATTGAAACAAAGCCCATGACTCACCCGATGACTCATCAAGGTCATTAGAACAAAGACCACGACTCATCAAGGTCATTGGATGACTCGTCAAGGTCATTGGATGACTCATCAAGGTCATTGAAACAAAGACCATGACTCATTCAAGGTCAAAGGATGACTCATCAAGGTCATATTTTTAAGGTCAAGGTCATATTTTTTAAAGGTCAAGGTCATATTTTTTAAGGTCAAGGTCATATTTTAAGGTCAAACCTTCACCAAAGGGTATCATTCGAAAGGTATTTGAGAGGTCTATCTAATGGTCATATTCTCGAAGGTGTATGGTTGGTTAATAACCTTCAAAGGGTCAAAAACCTTCGAATTTTTTCAAACTTTATAATATATATGTCAGTCGAAAGGTATTTGAGAGGTAAGTATGATGGTCATATCCTCGAAGGTGTATGGTTGGTCAATAACCTTCAAAGGGTCAAAAACCTTCGAATTTTTCAAACCTTATAATATATATATCAGTCGAAAGGTATTTGAGAGGTCTATCTAATGGCTATACCCTCGAAGGTATATGGTGGGTCAATAACCTTCAAAGGGTGTCCAAAATTAAATATTTTTCAAATCATATAATATATATATATCATTCAAAAGGACTTTTGATGGTGAGTTCGAAGGTCCAAGGGTCCAAGGTTCAAAAATTTTAAAACCTTATAATATACATATCAAACAAAAGGTATTTGAGATGTAAGTATCATGGTCATACTGTCAAAGATTTATGAATGGTCCTGAACCTTCAAACCTTCAAAGGGTCCAAAACCTTTAAAAATTATACATATAGATATATACATGTCAAATAAAAGGTAATTCAAAGGTGAGTATGATAATCATACCCTTGAAGGTCATACCCTCGAAAAGGTCCAAGGTTCAAAAATTAGAAACCTTATAATATACATATCAAACAAAAGGTAATTTAAAGATGAGTATGATGGTCCAAATTTGAAGGTCAAAGAGTCCAAGGATCCAAGGTTAAAATTTTTCAAACCTTATAATATAGATATCAAAACCACGGTAATACAAAAGTACTCATCGATGACTCATCATTTTCAGAACAAAGACAATGACTCGCCCATGGGATTTATTATTTATTACTATCAAATGTATTATTATTATTTATTATTATTAATTTCAATATTATTTATTATTATCAATAGTATTATTATTATTTTTGAAGATATTTTCAAAATTTATTATTATTATTATTATTATTATTATTATTATTATTATTATTATTATTATTATTATTATTATTATTATTATCATTATCATCAAGTTTTAATTACCAAGGTAATTTAAACAAAGACAATGAGTCAGTCGCTGAGTCACCAAGGTCGTTCTATTTTTAGTAACCAAGACATCTATTTTTAGTAACATTTTTAATATATTTTTAGTAACATTTTTGATCCGATCATTGATCCGATGACTCGCTAAGGTCGTTCTATTTTTAGTAACAAAGACATTTATTTTTTGTTCCAGCGGTTATATAATAATATTTTTGTTTTAATTATCGAATACATAATAATTTAATTTTGTTTAAATCGTTGATTATATAATAATATTTTTATTTTTTTTGTTTTAATTATCGAATACGTAATAATTTAATTTATCATTATTATTGGGAAAGATATTAAAGCCCGCGCGAAAGATGTTATTTTCAAAATTATTATTTTCGAAGTTTTAATCAATATTATTATTATTATATAGTCCGAGTTTATCCGACAAAATATTCTGTCCCCTATGTGTATTTGTCGTAAGGGTACTGGTCACATTCAACATGTCGCAAGGGTATTAATATTATTATTATAACATTATTATAACTTAATTATTTTCAAAGTATATTATTATTTTTCAAATATTATTATTTTCAAAGTATATTATTATTTTTTCAAATATTATTATTTTCAAAGTATATTATTATTTTTCAAATATTATTATTTTCAAGGTCATATTATTATTCTTCAAAATATTATTAATTTCAAGGTCATATTATTATTTTTCAAATATTATTATTTTCAAGGTCATATTATTAATATCAAAATATTATTATTTTCAAGGTCATATTATTATTTTTCAAATATTATTATTTTCAAGGTCATATTATTATTTTTCAAAATATTATTATTTTCAAGGTCATATTATTATTATCAAAATATTATTATTCTCAAGGTCATATTATTATTTTTTCAAATATTATTATTTTCAAAGTATATTATTATTTTTCAAATATTATTATTTTCAAGGTCATATTATTATTCTTCAAAATATTATTAATTTCAAGGTCATATTATTATTTTTCAAATATTATTATTTTCAAGGTCATATTATTAATATCAAAATATTATTATTTTCAAGGTCATATTATTATTTTTCAAATATTATTATTTTCAAGGTCATATTATTATTTTTCAAAATATTATTATTTTCAAGGTCATATTATTATTATCAAAATATTATTATTCTCAAGGTCATATTATTATTTTTTCAAATATTATTATTTTCAAGGTCATATTATTATTCTTCAAAATATTATTAATTTCAAGGTCATATTATTATTTTTCAAAATATTATTATTTTCAAGGTCATATCATTATTTGTTCCATATGTTTGAAAAACTGTAGTAGATGTCAGAGTTGTGGTGTCATAATCGATGAATCTCATTCAGTGTATTTTGTGAAATTAATGTTGTAAAACTCCTATTTATTATTATTATTATTATTATTATTATTATTATTATTATTATTATTATTATTATTATTATTATTATTATTATTATTATTATTATTATTATTTGTGAAGTTCTTATTATTTTATTTTCTGCATCAATTTACGATTTTCAATATTTGATGATTATTTTTAGACATTTTCATAATTTTTAACGTTTTCATCATTTTCAATATTTTCATCATTTTCAACATTTTCAGGAACATTTTCATAATTTTCAACGTTTTCATCATTTTCATTATTTGCATGATTATTTTAATAATTTTCTACATTTTCAATATTTTCACGATTTTCAACATTTTCAAAGTATTATTTTCAAAGAATTATTTTCAAATTATTTTCAAAGTTTATTATTATTATTATTATTATTATTATTATTATTATTATTATTATTATTTTTTGCGAAGTTCTTATTATTTTATTTTTCTGCATCAATTTACGATTTTCAATATTTGATGATTATTTTTAGGAACATTTTCATAATTTTTAACGTTTTCATCATTTTCAATATTTTCATCATTTTCATAATTTTTAACGTTTTCATCATTTTCAATATTTTCATCATTTTCAACATTTTCATCATTTTCAATATTTTCACGATTTTCAACATTTTCAGGAACATTTTCATAATTTTCAACGTTTTCATCATTTTCATCATTTGCATGATTATTTTAATAATTTTCAACGTTTTCATGATTATTTTAGAAACTTTTCATCGAATATTTTTCAAAGTATTATTTTCAAAGAATTATTTTCAAATTATTTTCAAAGTATATTATTGTTATTATAATTATTACTATTATTATTATTTTTTGCGAAGTTCTTATTATTTTATTTTCGATGTTTTATTATTATTCATAATTCATAATTTTTAACGTTTTCATAATTTTCAACGTTTTTATCATTTTCAACATTTTCATCATTTTCATGATTTGTAACAGTTTCATAATTTTCACGATTTTCAATATTTTCATGATTATTTTCTTCAAAATTCTTATTTTATTTATAAAATATTATTATTATCATTTTCAAAATTATTTTCAAATTTCTTATTATTTATTTTCAAAGTATATTATTATTATTATTATTATTATTATTATTATTATTATTATTATTATTATTATTATTATTATTATTATTATTATATATGCTCCTAGTCTATCCAACAAAATATTTTGTCCTCCTATGGGTACTGCTCACACTCAACAGGTTGCAAGGGTACTAGTCATGCTTATTATTATTGTTATACAATATGATGTTACTTAGACATTTGAAGGTTCAACCATGGTTACAATTTCTACATTTTGAAAACACTAATTTGATTTATGAATGGATAGCAAAAACCTATTTGATTGAAAATAAGCTAACGGAAAAAACTGAACGATGTTAAGAAAAGGTATTTAACTTGTTCAATTTGTAAAGAAAATCAAGTTTCGCTTTTGTATTTACCGTGTGGTCACGTAATTGTTTATTCTAAGTGTCACGAGAAGAATGTTCACAATTGTCAAACCTGTTCAACACTGATTAATGAATATCATATTATATACATGTAAGTTCTCAATACAAATCAATACAATATCAAAGTCAAATGAATTATTACCATACATAATGACGGTACTATAATGTAGAAAATTTTCAAACATTGAATAATATGAAATCATCTTGGTAATTAAATATATTGGGCGCAACTACCAAATGTTGATGATATGATGAATGGTTTGGTATTTATGATATTATTTTAGATTATTCAGAATGAAATATACCCAGTCCCCTTATGTGTATTTGTCGTAAGGGTACTGGTCACATTCAACATGTCGTAAGGGTATATTAATTAAGGCCTATGTATATTAGTTAATAATTCTTAGGTAATTTAGTGAGAAATGGATGATCATGGATATCAGAAATTAGTGAATAATTTGAATAAAACTTACCGAATTCTTATTTCGAGCGACTAATTTATTGGTTAACTTTGTCATGTTTAGTCATTTAATATTTAGCAAAAGGTAATATATGCATATTTAGCATTTCATAGGTAATTTATTCATCTAGTGCTCATTACAATAATTTATATAAATTCGTGAGAAATGCATGGTCATTAATATATTCATTGATAATTTTGGTAGAAATTCTTTATCATTTGGAGTAAATTTCTATCTTTGTTCGAGTCAAAAAAGAGTCATAATAGAAACATTTGGTTATCATTTAACCAATTAAAGTGGTTATTAGTTAGAAATATAGGGTTACAAGTGTTTTCTAATTTAATGAGATGATCATTGTGCGTAATATATCTTTGTGAGAAATACATGGTCGTATAGGTTAAGATGTTTGAGTAACCAAAACATGGATATTTTGTGTGAATAATTTAAGAATATTGGTTAATTTTCTCTTTTTTAGTCATTTAAAATAATATTTAACAAAGGTAATTTAGCAAAATATCATTGAAAAATTTGTCCATCCGATAACAATATTCCTTCAATAGATTTTACCTTTATTCAACCGATTTAATTTCTAGAAATCTAATTAAAATCATAAATTTTCTTCACTGATATCCCCACAATGAATAAAATAACTTCTTAAATAAAATAATTTAAAGAAATAACCTTTGATATCAATCCCAATTAATTCTAAAGATTTCAAATATTTCATTGTCAAAACCAAGTAAATAGATCATTCACCCTAAACGACTTAATAAAACATTG
>CAUHTR010001738.1:0-28041 GCA_959609185.1 Schmidtea polychroa | reverse complement strand
TGAAAATAACAACTTAGTACATTTATGTTTTTTGTTTCATTAATGACAGTGTTTCAGGAGGATAGGTGATTTGAATATTCTTTTCTGAAAGCAAGAGAACTTCTGATTATATTTTATAATCTATATTTATATTTCTGAGATTACTAAGCTTTCAACTGCATCATTCATTTCCTCATATTTGTATTAAATTTTGAAGGGTTAAGCTATCTAATATCTTTAAAACTCTGGTCAGTTTTTATTTTATTATACATAGTATAGAATCGTAGAATTAATGAATCAAGTACCTAAATTTTATATTATTTGATTTCCGCCATTTTTTCATGATTTTCACTGATTATGTCCATATTATATTCATATTATTATATCCATATTGTATTTATTATTATAGTAATAAATTATTCAAAATTAAACTTTAAAAAATCAACCATAAAAAACGGTTTTTGAAACTCTATATTTCATTCTCTTAATTTTAACATATTATAGATATAATTAAGTTATCTCTTTAACTCTTAAATGCATTGTGTTGTCGTTTGACAACATACCGAATTTCGCTGTCTGGAAGTATATGTGAAGTAGATTTTAATTTGACACGCAGTGTTGTTGATTGACTACATAACGTACATCATTTCTAATACTGTTTATTGCCTATATATGGCAAAAAATAGATAAGAATTTATATTGAAATAAAGAAATAACACTAGATTTTACATATCAATATTTTTTAAATAAACCCACTTCCTTGATTGGATTGATAGCATGCAGTGCTTTCAACAACAAATCTACTTGCCAAATTTCAGCTCAATCCGATGACGGAAAGTAGGTTAATTTGGCCTCACAAGATTTGCTTGGTACATACAAACATAAATCAGCGAAGTTAATATAGAAAGAGTAAAACTATTAAAAACACAATAGACTTTTTAATTTGAAAATCTTTTATAATCAAATTAAATTTCTAATACTAATTAAAAAAATTTTTACAACTATAATAAGTGACATATCGTGCAATATTCAACGTGATAAATAATTATATAATATATTTTTTGTTTTAAAAATGATATAAAATAACTTCAATATTAATTGAATATATTATTTGTTTATTGAATTTAATTAGTTTTTACTTATCGTTTAATTGTGAAAATGGAAACTTAATAAGAATTTCTTAGAAGAGTTTCATAGTTGATTAACTATAGACTTGATTTGTTTTTTTGTTTAAATGTTATTGACTTTATATATATATATATATATATAGATATAGATATATAGAGTATAAATATATAATGTGTTTGAATTCTTTAATATATAATTTTTATAAATTTCAGAACCATGAACGATGATTATTTTAGAAAAATTGATTCTGATATAATCGGACAGATCAAATTGCCAAGTTTCATTACCTTCAATCCATCTTCGAGCCAGTTCACACTTGGGGATTACATCCCTGAAAATTTCTTCATTTATCAGGACATTAATCAATTTCATCGAGTAATAATAGCATTATTTTACCGAAAAATTTTTAATGTTTCCAATCGCATCTAATTTTCTAAAATTATTGATTAAATGAAAATTCTCAAGTTTAATTT
Organism: Schmidtea polychroa; assembly: GCA_959609185.1. Classification (NCBI taxonomy): domain Eukaryota; kingdom Metazoa; phylum Platyhelminthes; order Tricladida; family Dugesiidae; genus Schmidtea; species Schmidtea polychroa. The sequence continues at coordinate 26,461 of CAUHTR010001738.1, read as the reverse complement.
TGTTACATAAAAAATATTTAAATAAATTTTCTGTTGAAATTATAGATAAATTTAAATAATTTTGTTTAAATATGGAATTGTACGTTTTTTGTTTCAATGTAAAAAGATATTAAATCGTTGAATTTATTTTTTAAATTGTCAATTTTCTTTAAACTTTTTTATATTGTTTTTTGTAGTTTATTTATTGAAAAAAAATCTTGATTTTATGTTTCATACATGTTTTCGTCATAAATTACTTGCAATTTGTCTTTATTTTTAATTGAGGGTCAAAATATTGCACGTGCAAGTTTCTACCTGGAAATATTATTTTTAATAGTGCTGATAAGTAGAGGACTTGTGGCACTGCCGCGTGCGATATTTTCAAATTTTTCTATAAAAGATATAAATTTTGACGAAAATTCTCAATTAAAATAAATGACACGTGTTTTTGATGAAACCACAAAATCCTATATAAAAAGATTGAGAACAAAATTTAATTATGTAAATATATTACCTTAATTTTTCTTTTCAAATTTTTCTATTCAAATATTTCTTATTTAAAATAATTACACATTATTTTATTGACATCACACAAATAAGTGATGAAGAATAAAGTTTATTATTGATTTTATGTTTCTTTTTGTTGTGTTATATTTCTGTGTTAATTTATTGATACCTAGTTGGTTGAGTTAATATTGTTATTATTTTTTTTTATTATTAATATTATGATTTACAACATTGCACTAAAAATTTTTTTACCTTAATTATTTTTTAATTTCTTAGAAGACATCGTTTTCTTAAAAATATATTACATTAAATATATTACAAAAATATATTACATTTTCTTACTTTACTTATTTACTTTTATTTACTTCATTTTTAATTTTTTTTCAATTTATTTTTTCAAATTATTATTTATTTGCTTTAATTTCTCAGATGACATCGTTTCTTAAAAATATATATGCAATTAATGTGTACCTTCAAAGAGAAAAGGTATTAGACAAATGATAAACTCCTTAAAGTAAAACAATCTTTTTTTATTTATTTTATCATCTATTTAACGGTTAAAACTGTTTTTAAAAGGTTAAGAACAATTTCAATATTAGAATCAAATGATATTCATTATGACTAAAGATGAAATTTAAGTTACATGAAAGAAAGAAATTACATTTATAGTTGTAATGAAAATAAATGAATTATTAAATAGAAGAAACAACAGATGTTTCCAAGAATTTCATTGATACAACTCATTTTATATTAAATATTATATAATATTTATATATAATATTTATTAATTTATTAATTTTTATTTCTGTTTTTCTTTTGAAAAAGCATGTTAATAAGGATTAAAAATTATCATCTTTATATACAAGAAATAAATTTATATTTTGTACATTGTAAGACAATCTGAAGTTTATTAGGAATTTTATAAATTTTTAATTATCAAAAACATTAAAATTCTCATATTTTTTAGAGAATTTTGTCGGTTAAAAGAAAAATTATTTTATAGATAAATCGATATGGCAATTTCTTATAATTACTCTTATTGCAATTGACAACAAATCTCTAAAATAACAAACTTTCTCTAGAATAATGAAACGAATTTTTTTAATTTTTTAACATCTTTCAAATATTATTTCTCAAGTTTAAAATTCTAAAATTTAATTTTAGTTTTGTTTTCTTTTTTAAATTCAAGCTCCTTTCTGAGAGAAAAATCCAGATTTGAAAATATGTATTACTTATTGTTTTAACAGTATTTGACGTCGTTTTGTTTAAGAAATAACTGCATGTTTAATTTTAATAATAATTATATATAATTATACTATCTTTTAAATTAATATTTTTAAGTTTATCTTTTATTTGTTTTTTCTATAAAATTTCACATATCATCATTACGACTATTTTTCGATTTGTTTTATTTCTTATTTTATGGTTTCGTTTTAGTTATCCATCTTATTATATAAAGATTTTGTTAATTATATGATAGGATTTCACTTGACTTTATCAAGATGAACTGGTGAACACTCTGAAGTTAGAATAGTAATAATAATTCATGGTCATTTTAAAGTTCATAAAATGCATTAAAATTTACAGTTTTGGCTATATGTGACAATGTAATGTAAACTAAAAATTAAATTAATTTTAATTTGTTTAAATTTATTTCGCTTATAAAAATTCAATTTATTTAAACAAATCCCATGAAAATTATTTTCAAAATATTTAATTAAATTACAGTTTGATTGAAATATTTATTACTGAAAAAATGTCAAGTCAGTTAATTTCAGATTTATTTGTTGTTATTTTATTTATTCATTTTCTTTTTTATTCAAATTTCTTTGTGTTGATTTCTATTTAAATTCCCACAAAATTATGGTGAACCAGTCAAACAGAAATCTGTTTCTACTTTAACGGTTTTCGAGTCGGTGTGATATAAACTGTTACTAATTGAAAAAGACAAGTAATCAGTATTCTTTTATGGACAAAATCTCATTTGTTTGAATTAATTGATGGGAATTATTATCGAATTGATTAGTATATTGATAACATTCATTAATTCACTTTAAGCGTTTCGTGATAATTAATTTTCCAAGTGCTACAAAATTGAAATAAAAATAACAATCGACTTTATTTCCAGCTATTATTCGTTGTAAATCAATTTTTCTCTTTTATTGTATGAATTTTGAAAGTATTTTTTATCACACAATATCAAATGTTTTGATTTTGATGACAAAAAAAGTTGTTGATTTAAACAAAAATTAAATAAATTTTCTTTTGTTTTAGTTTTAGACTTTGGATCAATATTTTTATTTATAATAAATAAAATAAAATATTGATCTTTTGTCGGAAATGAAAATTAAAGAGATTGAGAATGAAAATATTCAATAATAATGAATAAGAAATATAGTAGATTGGTTATTGTTTTATGTGTAATTTCTTTTTATTAAAAATATATAGTGAAATAATGTAATATTCTTTTTTATGGTGACTAAAACCAATTCTACAGGTGATTTATGAAATATAAAATTTTAATTTTAAATAATTTTAATTTCTGTAACAATCAAAATAGTTTATATAAATATAAAGCTTATTTTTGTTCCAGTAAAATTAAGTAATATTTTTACTAATTATTTATAAAGTTAAAATTATATTTAAAACAAATAAATTTTAATTCTGAAATGTTAAATTTTTTGTTATTGAAAAAAACATTATTAAGTGGAAGGTTTCTTTCATTAATTTGTAATAAAATACAACAAAGCAAAATTGAAATATTATTATTCTTGAAAATTTTATAAAAATTGTTGGATAAATTAGAGTTTTATCCCATTGTAAGGTTTTTATCTGGATTATTAAAAAACCTTTGTTATATATTTTAATACTTGACTCAATTCGTTGACTCTTTGAAAGTTTTTGAATCATCTTTACAGAACTAAACAGGATAGTAGACATAAATGAACTTCAAAAAATTTGGAATAATTAGATATTAAATTTTTCCATGAAAGTGAAATAAATATCAATAAAAAAACTTGACTTTAACTAAATTTAAATTATCAATTAGCTTAAATAAATTTCGTAGTGCTTATTAAAATTTATTTATTTTATACATCGTTTTTCACTGTTCACGGTGATTTTCGTTAAAAGTAATAATTGGAGTGTTCAGGCGCCATGACTCACATGTTATCAAAATAGTAAATATTATTTGAGAGAGCAACAATATTAATTCATTAAGTCATTGACTCTATGATAATAAATGTTTTTATTATTTATTTTTGATTTTTTCTTGAATTTTGTTCGTCTTTTATTTTCTCGAATATGAGTTTCTTGTCTATCCAATCAGTGTGAATGAATGGATCTAAATTTTTAATTGTTAAACAAAGCTATGTTTCCGTATTGTGAGATCCACTTGCTTTCTCCTTCAAATTAATTTCCGGCTGTTTATACTTGATATGGAATGTCTCTTTTTAAACCTATTTCTATATTGTAAATGAAAAAGTTAAAAAATATACAGTAAATCTTGCAAGGTTTTAATATTAAAGTAATATTTAATTAAAATATTAAAAGCTTTACCAACAGTTATTTTTACAAATTGAACGTTTATTGATATAGATTTACGACATTTACTAAAATATTAAAACAAAAGGAAATTAGGTTTGTCACATTTTTCACGTATATATATATATATATATATATATATATATATATATATATATATATATATAGAAATACACAAATATAATTTTGAATGTTTTCTCTCATATAATTCGTAATTAATTTTCAAAATCATGAATGACTATTTTGTAACATGCATGATAATAAATACTGCAATTACTTTAGATACAACTTCAATTTTAAGGTCCAGCATTCATAATTCTAAGTAAATTATCAAATGTGTTTATATATTCATTAAATTAGTTTCATAAATATATCAGACAAGATACTGAACAAATGAACATATTTATCTCTAAATCAATTACTCACGTTTATGTATAATTGATATAATCTTTAAACAAATGTGAAAGATTTCCCAAAGGTTATTGTTTTTTCATAGTAAAAATAAAGACACCATGAATAATATTTATTGTGAACATTTAATAATACTATTCATTATTCTTTATCTGATTTTCAGCAAGATATACGATCTAATTGTTATGAAAACTTTTTTAAGACTAAAACGGGTCCTGTAAAATATTATATTTAGAATTTGAGCATTTTAGATGCAGTTATGTATTGCATTTCGCTAACTGTGGCTCATCTTGGTCGTTGTATGATTTTTTACGGTCAATATTATTGTAAATGAACCAGTTTCCATCACATTTAGTGGAAACTTTCATCATGTTCCAGTTAAACTTTAAAGAGTAAGGAACATGGTAACTGTATCTTGGATATGACTATTAATGACTATTATCTCCATAAACAGAATGAAAAGAATGAAAAGTCAAAAATGTGGGTATATTATCAGTATTTATTTTAACCTATATTTAAAAAACTTAAACTTGTCATGAAACATAATGAAGCAAAATTCAACATCGTCATTCATATTTTTCATCAGAATAATAAAATTTATATTAAATCGCTACGAATCTAATTTTTTTTTAATTTATAAATTAATTATATAATTTTTACATTGTGTATATTTTTTATTATTTTTAGTTTGTATTACGCCAAAACATATAGCTTGGTGTGATATGAAAAGATTAAATGCAAACATTGCACGAATCCTTTTGAAGTATTAGAATTATAATATTTTGACTTATTTAACTTTTACTATCAAATAATAAAGGAACTAACAAAGGATCTTAATTTGAAAATGTTATGGTATTTTTGAATGCATTAGGAAGTCTTAAATTCCAAATTAGGGTCTAAACTCGTATAGAATGGCAATAAAAGGATTGTATTATCGAACCGACTTTTTCATCTTTACAAAATTTGCATCGTATTTTTTATGACATCTTTTGTTATTATTATAAAAAAATTAATAAACCAATAACTCTATATTATGAGAAAAGATAGATTTTAAATTTAAATTTTACGATTTAATATTTTTAATTAAAACAAAAAACAATTTAAAATTTTCTGATAATATAATAAGTTCATTGTGAATATAATGATAAATTTGTATTTAAATATTAATTTTATTAGTATTAGTATAATATATATTAATTTAGCTTTAATTTATTCATTTTTTATCTAATAGATAATTTCAATAAAACTGTGATTTTATCGATTAAAATGAAATAATTACTGTACAACTTGTTTCTGGTATTGATTTTAAATGAAAGCAAGATTTAATTAGTTTTAATTTTTCTAAAAATTATATAAAAATGTTAATTATATTATTATTATTGAATGTAAAATAATAAAATATACAAATATTTTGGTATTTTTAAAATGGTCAAACGTCTTTATCGAGATTTAATTAATTATTTTTTAATTTTATTATAATAAAATATAATCCTTAGATTTGTTTTTTTTATTTTTTCGATAGTATTCATATATTACTTGACAAATGTTTAAAAAGTTTATAAGTTCAAAAAGAAATATAATTATTTAGAAAAATGTAAATCAAATTTTGGTTTATCCTATACTTTTTCATATTATTTCTCGTTTAATTATTGTTAAATTTTACGATAGTGGAAACAAACAATATTCAAAACTAATATGATATTAGTGCATGTCATGAAAATTATATAATACGATTTTTGAGAAAAATGTCGAGGAAAATATAATGTGTAAATAACTGAAAAATTAATATTAAATTAAAAATTACCAAACAAAATATGACAACAAAATAATTCTTGCTGAAGGTAAACTATAAATTGAAAATGTCTTAGACCAATAATTAGTTTTGGATATACGTGCAATTTTGTGTCACTTTGGATGTAGTCTATTTAATTTAAAATTAATCCGATGTGATAATTAAAACAAAAACATTAGATTTGAAAGGCATTGTTTTTCAAAACAATCTATATTTTATAGTTAATTGTTTAGTTTATTATGTGTAAAAATCTCTTAGTTGTTTTTAGTTTTATTTTTGGATGATATTTTGCATCATGTAAACATAATTTAATTGAAACTATATATAACCAACATAACAGAAAATATCAGATTTCTAAGTCAAAGAAATACTTTAATAGGAAAATTACATTAATTCTCAGTGAGTGTTGTAAATAATTCTCTTTCTAAATTTTCAAATAATTGTATAAATAATTTATTGTTTTAAATTAGTTTCAATATCTTTTAAATTTTAAAGTTAGAATTGAAATAAAAGTATTCGATAAAACATTTGTAAATAAATAAATAAAAAATGTTTTGAATATATTTTTAAATTAAAATTAATATTCAATTTTTAATTTTTCACTAACATTTTGTAGTTAAACAATTAACATAAGTTACACAAATTTAAACAGTATCTTTCTTTTATCGTTTTAATACCTTTACAATGTTACATGTAAACTATAATTTTAAATAAGTAGGTTCATTGGGTGATGTATTCATTCGATTTAGCAACAAAAAAATCAGAGGTTTAGCGAATATATAATTTGTAAGTTTCTCAGTTTATTATTATTATCAACTGTAGAGTAAGAAATTCTTTTCCAACGGAATCAAAGAGCCATCTGGACGATGGAAAAACTCTCTTGATTGTGATGAAGAATATTTTGTTGACTAATAATTGTCATCTGTTTTAATTTATTAAAATCTTTTCATAGCGAAAATCAAATTTAATTTCTTTCTTACCTCTAATAATGATAATAGTAATAATAATAATAATAATAATAATAATAATAATAATAATAATAATAATAATAATAATAATAATAATAATAATAATAATAATAATAATAATAATAATAATAACAATAATAATAATAATAACAATAATAATAATAATATAATAATAATAATAATAATAATAATAAATTATTGATATTATTATTATTATTATTATTATTATTATTATTATTATTATTATTATTATTATTATTATTATTATTATTATTATTATTATTATTATTATTATTATTATTATTATTATTATAAAATGTCTTAAAATTTTGCAAAATAAAATCAAATTTCACAATTCTTTTTTCAAAATATTTCATGTAATTTATTAATTAATTGATTTACCGGATTATAAAACATAACTTTCAAGAAACTATAATGGAATATAATTGGAACAAGTTTTTGTCTATTAATTATTACAAAACTCATACTAATTGAAAACCCAAATAAATTAAAAACATTTTTTAAAGTAAAATTGTATTAAAAAAATAAATATATTTTATGAAAATTGATAAATATTTGTGAATTATATTTCTTTAATTATTATTGAGTTTTATGTTTCAGTAAATTAAAAATCTGAATGTTAGAAATTAATTTAATTAATTATTTCTTTGAAATTTCTTAAAAATAAATACTAACAATACATAATATATTCGGAAAAGTGGTAAAACGGAATTTTCTAAACTTCCTTGGACCAAGAACCATTTTAAAACAATGTAATTTTTTCTGGCTTAAAATTAGTCAAAAATGACTGAATAAAATTACAGCTTTATTTTTCTGTTTTTCAATTGCTATATTTTTTTAGAAAATATAAAAATAGACATTTCATTTTACATATAAAACATAAAAATCCAGTCAAATTTCTTTATCAACGGTAAATTCGAATCATTGTCGCGTCTGTGTGTGCACCATTACTTTTGCGCATGTGTGCACAATTGTGCTTTTGATTGTGTGTGCTTTGATTTTTTGGCATTTTTTTATTCTCAGTCTATTTGATTTGAAGTTTGCTTTGCGGTTTTGTTTGAAGAATTAATTCTGGAGATATTTTGGAATTCCCGTCTTTTAGAAAAATTAATGTTTCTCCTTTTTTGAAGAATAGTTAAATTCAATGCTAAACAAGTAAATTATAATAAAAGTCTTACTGCATAGTATATATATATATATATATATATATATATATATATATATATATATATATATATATATATATATATATATATAATAAAATGAAATAATTATAATAATGAAATAAATCTGACTGTTTATATATCTTGTTACTAAATTATTTAAGAATTAATCATTGTTTTGTATTAAATAAATAAACTATTATGACTCAAACGCGTTCTTCCAATATGAAAGCTGTACATTAACTAGAAACGCATTTATTCTAACATTGAAGATATTAAATAATGTATGATGATGAAGAAAAAATGTAATCGAAATTAACCTATTATTAAATCACTTTCCAGTGACCGATAATGTACGAGGATATCAAGAACTCAATAGGAAATTTTGAAAATTTGTTCTTCTAGCATAATATTCAATTACCTTTTCATAAGACGTGTACACCTATATTTTGTTGCACTTTATATATATATACTTTTATTTTTTCCATTGAATTTATTAAAAAGAGAGCCGAAGACTATAAATCAGTAATATATCGATGTTTGATGATACCCACGAATTTTTCGGCACTCCTTTTTTCAAGTGAATATATATATTTTTGTAACTTTTTAATTTTCATGTTATAAAAAGATTCCATCAATTTGAATTGATATATAAAATTTTAAAATCAAATATTAATATCTGAGACAATGTGGCCATTAACAGATAAAATAAAGATTGTCTACGAAGAGGATGAGATTGGAGATTTTTAGTGAAATTTAATTGATTATTTTACAGGTTAAATTGTGAATTATTCAATTATTTTGCGAAATAATTTTAGAGAAAATAAAATAGAGAATAATTTTTTTTCTTCGAAATTGTTAATAAAATTAATTGCTTTGACAGTTGAATTTGACATTTACGAAATTGAAATTACATCACTTTTGAGAGTATTGTTCGTATAGAATTGATACATTTGTCACTGATTATGTTTAACTTGAATGTTTTGTGTAGTCATTATTTCATCAAATTCAGAAGTTTTAGACAGCTCCTGCTTAGATTCTAAATTAACTTGACGATTTCATTTTGGATTTCATGATTTATGCATTTAATATTTCTTTAATTATTTTATTAATAAAGTTATATAATATACTTATTATATTAAATATTTTATTATTTTTATTATTACTCTTTTTATTGTTATTATTATTAATTTTTATTATTATTATTAAACAAATTTCCTTAAAAAATATAACTAGTAATCTTCGCTACTTATTTAAAATATTATAAGAACTTTTTTCAAATTTCACCACTGACTTTTTTTCAATTGACATTGTATTTATTAAAAAGCGTGATTATGAATCAGTAAATATATCAAAAAACATCGATATATTTACTGATTCATAGTCAAGCTTTTTAATAAATACGACTTATGTTAAAGGCTTCAGAACTTAAGTGGAAATTTAATTTCACAGAAATATTTTCATAAATGACTTTACATAATCAAAAATGGACATGTTTGTTACTGTTCACAATAAATAATAGATTGCGATTACTGCATTCGTAAAAACATCAGAAGTCATAAAAACAATAAGTGAAAAAGAATGCATTAAATGTTTTTCTATCATTTTTTTAATATTTTCTTATTTATTAAGTTAAGTTTTATATATCTAAATTCTAGGCAAAACACATTTTTATAATTTCAATATTTCATATTGTTTGTTTGATAAGAATTATTTGTAAATTAAATTAAGTTAATATTATTAAAATTATAGTATGTAAAATTCTACTCGATTTTAACATTTTGTTAGAGAAAGCATGATAAATAAATTAATAATACCAAATATAGTTTGGTTTGGTTTTAATGCAGTAACATCAGAAATATTTTAAATTCATTTAGTGTACAACTGTGACAATTTCCCATCTGAGAAAAAAATATTAAAAATAATATGAAAATAAAATAATTTTATATGTAACCCATTAAAAACAGATTGAACTGAGATGGTTTTGTTTTTGCATAACAGACACCACCTGCTCAATATCTCTGGTTTTAAGAACAGATTAAAATTTGATCATTTTATTTGATTCTTAAATGCATCTAATATGGAATAATAAAAACAATATTTAACGATGTATTGTTTAATTAATTTATATTTAGGATTTTGGTCAAACATATGAAGACGACTCAGCAAATCAATGTTCATTGCCGTCGAATTCATCAATGTCCACGCCTGATGTCCTGCAAAGTTTTCAAACGAACACTAATAGGTTTTTTATTTTTTATTTTGTATTTTTTACTTTTTATTTTGTTAGAACTGACAATACTATTTATCCGCAAAGCATTTATCCAAATGAAGAAATATGGTAATTAGAAATATGTTGATTTTAACATAGTTATAATTTTATATTATTATTATTATTATTATTATTATTATTATTATTATTATTATTATTATTATTATTATTATTATTATTATTATTATTATTATTATTATTATTATTATTATTACTATTATATTTCAAATTGATATGTAGAATATAATATATTATTTAGAAGTTTTTTATTTTAATTTTTTTATTTAATAAACCCAATTAAAATTTAACCAAAGTCAATTATATTTATTATATTTTGTTTTTAATTAATATTTTAGAATTTGTATTATAAAAGAAGGTATTCATTCAGTATGTTTAAATTCAAGAATACTCAATTTATGTCAAACTAAAATATATTTCTATAAAGTTTTATGTTGTGCATTTCTTGTTTTGTCATTTTGGTAGTGTATGATTATTTTTCAAAAAATTTATTTTAGCGCATAATGTTTATCTTTTTACAACATTTATCTTACAAATATAAAACCTTCTCTTTATAGTATAAAATGTTAGACATGCGTTTCCGGTTTTCTTGAGACTTTCAATATTGGTTTTGCCTATTCTAATTTATTTTTAGCAATAACGATTTATAAATTATTTTTCTTAAAACATCATGGTCTTTTATATATTTTAACCTTAAAATGTGACCATATGTTCTCAGTCAAAATCGGATCAGAACTATATTAGTCATTTTTGAAATCTTTTCCCAGTTTTTAAAATGTTATCAATATCTTTTTACTTATTGAATTTTTTATTAAAAAATTAAAACGTTTAAACATGGAAATCACTTATTATTTATATAATTAATCAATTTAAAAGAAAAAGATTTTGTTGAAAAGATTTTTGGAAATAAATTAGTTTTTAAAATTAATCAGAATTTAAATAATACCATTTATTTATTGAATCCGCTAAACTAATGATTTGCTTTGGTTATATAATCATTTATTTTATCATCCAAACAGGATAAATGTCGGATTTGCTACTCCTAATTCATTTTTCTACAAAGATGCTGACAAACCGTCCAAAGCAGTTACGGTAATTAATTCAATTTCTAATTAAATTTAACACTGGATTTTTTTTACGAGAATTATCTTTAAATTTTTTTATAAAAAAGAAATTTTAATTATTTTTTTAAAAAATATTTTTAAACAATGAAGGTTTGGAAAAAAAATGATTAATTATAAAATTGAAATTTCTGGAATTAAAAATTTTACAGCTTGAAAGTGATTTGCTAATTGACAAAAAAATGTTGTTAAAGCAATATAGCAATATATTTTTTTAATATTTTTTTAATTAAATAATTTAATAAGATTTTATTAGGTCTATTTATTATTTTTTATTCTGAATTTATCGTAATTTTATATTTGTATATTTACTCATCAATATTAGATATATTAATGGCTAAAGTAAAATGTTTAATAGTTTAAACGCAAAATAAATAAATGTACTCAAAAAATGATACAAATGTAAATGTAAAATGACATATTTTAGATATCTATATATTTTTAGATATTTATGTAATATCCAGATTTCATTGTTATATTAACTTTAAGATGGAAAAAATAGTTAGTGTTAACAGCCATTTCCCAGTACATAACCGGATTCACCTTCGGGATTTCTTTTGGGCAAATATGGCATAATGTTGTCAGGTCTATCCAAATTAAATCGCATTTCGTCCGTAAAGATATCTTTACTTTATTTTATTCTTTGGGCTAATTATTGAAGAACTATATGTGTTTATGTTTAAGCAGTATTTGATTATTTGACGTTTATGAATTTTTAGTTAATTTAAACAAGTGATTTTATTAGTCTGAAACATGATAAACCAATACAATTTTGGAACCTATATTTATTCTTACAATAAATTATCATTTTCATGAACAATAATATAATTAACCTATCACTTTCTGATAGCGCTACAGTAATTAATTTTATATATATATATATATATATATATATATATATATATATATATATATATATATATATATATATATATATATATATATATATATATATATTTACACAATGGTTGAATCAATTTTTAAAGCTCATAAAAATAAGGAATGAGACTTTTTATTCATTTTTTAGGGGTTTTATTTGTTGTATTTATTGTATTTATTTATTGAAATTGAGTATTGTTTTATAAAGTACTTATTTTTTCAAATATATAGAATTATTTTAATAACGAACCTTCTTCATTTTCATTCAACATTTAAATATTATAAGAATTTTTTAGTGATTTTCATCACTGATTTCTTTTCCATTGACATTGTATTTATTAAAAAGCTTGACTATGAATCAGTAAAGATATCAAAAATATCGATGTATTTACTGATTCATAGTCAAGCTTTCTAATAAATAAACATCTAAAGAAAAAATAAATTTTTAGCAGAATTTTTAGCCATTTTTATTATTTATATTGTCATTTTAATTTCGTTTCATAATTATAAATTGTAATAGTTTACATATAATAAGAATTATGTGGAAATTCAGTCGTTCGTTGTGTTCTTTTACAATTTTAAATACCTAGATCTTAGTAAAGTCAATTTTAAAAATAAATTTATTCATGATCTTTGAATTTTAAAATCTACTTAATTTTTGTAGATTTCCATTAATTTTCTAATCCATTATATTTTGCCAGAGGTCTCACGTGTTTTATTCTTTTCCTTTAAAAGTAAAATGATGTTATTATTATGTGTATATTTGGATTTAAAATAAATTAAAAAACTATCTTGTTAATAAACTTTCGGAATATCTTACATTATAAAAATCGACTCAAAGATTTTACATTAATTACATTGATATTTATATTATCTGTTATCTTATTGTATGTGTTATTTACAGTATTCTTAGATCCTTGCAAAAAATTTACTTTAAAATAAAGTAATTTTATTTAATTAATCTAATAACACATGAGTTAATTATTTAAAATTAATTATTGTTTATTTAGATGCATCTTATTTTTAATATAATAAAAAAAACTAAAATTAATAATAATAATAATAATAATAATAATAATAATAATAATAATAATAATAATAATAATAATAATAATAATAATAATAATAATAATAATAATAATAATAATAATAATAATAATAATAATAATAATAATAGTAATAATAATAATAATAATAATAATAATAATAATAATAATAATGTAGTCAATTTATGATTGAAAATTGAAATCATTGTCAAATGTGATTAATTTGATTACTCATTAACAAATGAACTAGTTTAAATCTACATGATCTGATGCTTCCTGAATTTGGATAAAAATAAATATCATTTTTTAATTAGAATTGGCAAAAAAATCTGAAATTTAATATTTGCCTTTATTTAAATTACTAATTCTCAAATGATAAATTTTTTTTACCTTTTACAATATGGAAATTTTTAAAGATTCATGTGCATGCAAGTATTAGAAAAAATCAAAAATATTTATATATTGTTTTCAAAAAAAGGAGATTTGTATTTTTATGTTAAGAATTTATTTATTTATCATTTAAGTAACTTACATTTAAAGAAAAATATTATTTTTTTAATTTAGAATTTCTAGTTACTATTTAAGTATTTAAAATTTAAAGATATTTTTTGTTTCAATTAATTGATATGATAAATAAAAATAATTTAATATAAAAGTTTTGATATGTGAATATTAATTTTTCTAAGATATCAATTGAAAAATAATTTAAATTTTCACTGACATTTCTTTTCAAACATTTCCTGTATGCAATATTCAAATCCTGCCCTGTCACTAATTAAATCGAATTAATAAATTGAATAAATCAAACATTTATTTTTAATATTTATATTATTGTTTCCTATTCTATTTTAGGTAAAATTAATTATTGTTTATTTAGATGCATCTTATTTTTAATATAATAAAAAAAACTAAAATTAATAATAATAATAATAATAATAATAATAATAATAATAATAATAATAATAATAATAATAATAATAATAATAATAATAATAATAATCTACATGATCTGATGCTTCCTGAATTTGGATAAAAATAAATATCATTTTTTAATTAGAATTGGCAAAAAAATCTGAAATTTAATATTTGCCTTTATTTAAATTACTAATTCTCAAATGATAAATTTTTTTTACCTTTTACAATATGGAAATTTTTAAAGATTCATGTGCATGCAAGTATTAGAAAAAATCAAAAATATTTATATATTGTTTTCAAAAAAAGGAGATTTGTATTTTTATGTTAAGAATTTATTTATTTATCATTTAAGTAACTTACATTTAAAGAAAAATATTATTTTTTTAATTTAGAATTTCTAGTTACTATTTAAGTATTTAAAATTTAAAGATATTTTTTGTTTCAATTAATTGATATGATAAAATAAAAATAATTTAATATAAAAGTTTTGATATGTGAATATTAATTTTTCTAAGATATCAATTGAAAAATAATTTAAATTTTCACTGACATTTCTTTTCAAACATTTCCTGTATGCAATATTCAAATCCTGCCCTGTCACTAATTAAATCGAATTAATAAATTGAATAAATCAAACATTTATTTTTAATATTTATATTATTGTTTCCTATTCTATTTTAGGTAACGCATTTACCAAATCATAATTATGCCGTACTATATGTGGAAAAAGGTCGAACAATTGAAGTTACAGCTAAACAAACTTAAATATTTCATCTAATACTCTTTTGAAATTTGACATTTTTACAATGAAGGGAACTAACGAGGAACCAGTTTATGGGTAAATAACTTTTATAAAGCCTTTTTAATTAAAAAATATTATTGGTTATAATTATATTATTATCATTATTATTATTATTATTATTATTATTATTATTATTATTATTATTATTATTATTATTATTATTATTATTATTATTATTATTATTATTATTATTATTATTATTATTATTATTATTATTATTATTATTATTATTATTATTATTATTATTATTATTATTATTATTATTATTATTATTATTATTATTGGAATCTAAAATAACAATTATAAATGTAATAATAATGAAAAATTTTCATTTACTTTTATGACGATATTTATTTGAACAAATTTAACTTGTTGGATTGAATATGTAAAGAAAAAAAATTTTTTGAAGTAAAACAAACGAAAATATCATTCAATTTAAGATTTGCATCTGTCATTCTTGAAATGAATTTTCAGATGTTCCTAGAACAGTGGCTATCGTGAAAACTCTATATTATTAATATCCAGCAGCGTAATTACTGTATAAATTCTGTGGGTTGTAATTAGAAGGCTAATTAACTTAATTAAATATTAATTTTCGAATTTAGTATTAAGGTGGATGTGCGTTCTTAGCACTAAAGACATATTAAAATTATTTCTTATTTGTTTAATTGAATTTATTAAATTGAATTCCAAGTAACCTTCTTTGGTCTGCAGCCCTTTTTCAACTCCCTTTCCAAAAAAAAGGAAACTTACCAACTCCTCTTCTTGATATCAATAATGTAGTTGTAATCCTTAGGTTTCCAACTTTATTGGGTCGTAGTCAACTTTTTCAAAGAGTGATTCGATAGCACCCGAGTCTTGGATGTAAAACAAGAAAGACTTAAAAAATTATTTTATTAGACGATATTGACCATATTGGTGTACTGCTCAAAATCTGATTAAGAAATTTATATTACTAAAAAGATGAATATAATATTATTAGTGGGAGGATTGAGACTAATTTTTCGATATTTGGTGCTATTTCTGTCATCAAGAATCTTAAGTCGCCGCGTTCCACTATTGACAATCTGTCTTTTTCATTTCTTAGTAGATTGAATACTATGCTAAATCTTCTTTTGGTTAAATATGACGATGGGAATGCAATAAAAAACTTCCTGACTCATACGGCCAATACTTGAATTTGTCTTTAAATCCAAAATTCTTGATATCTATTTTTTATTTCAATTTTAATTCTTCGTTTGTTGGCAGTTCTATTAATTCTTCCTGAAGTAATAAATCTGTTATTTGTAGGTTCTAGGACCCAATCTGAAATGATTATGTTAAGGACATCCTTAAATCTATTTGAAAATCTTCATTAAGTTTTTCCAAATGCTGGCCATAAGCCAGAAAGTTGCCATTAATTTTTTCGACCGAGGAAAGATTTTGGAACTGATTGAATTGTCTTCGACCCAAATTTTGTTTATACAAGGTAGGTTTTCATTAGAAAGCTTTCGAAACCATCTATCGTTGAGACCATTGCTCCTGTTAACTGCTGTTTTGGATGGCGATTGCTAAGAGTTTTTGCAATCAAATGTTGTCTATGAATCACATGATGCATGACGATTAAATTTGGTCACATTGGTAATGTATTGTCTATGAGTGACTGAATAAAACCATATTTTAAATACTCAACATTATATTGTCTACACTTTTCTTTAAAGCTGAAATGGGCTTATCTGTAAAAATAATACAATAAAAATTATAATAATAAGTTACGGTCAACTCAGAACATATCGCAGTTAGAGAGAACATGATACAAAAAATAACTGGAGTGTAAAAAAACTATAATAGTAAATATATACGTTCTTACTTCTATAGATTGCACAAATAATATATACTTAACTAGTAAGTCAACGAGAATTATCCTTAGAGATTTTAGGTGTACACTTGCTCTACCTCACGTATTTATATTAAAATGTTTAATGAACTTATGAGAGCATGTATAGATTCGACACTCTGCACTTTTGTAAATCTTGTCATGACCTGGGCACGTCCTAAGCTTTGACTCGTTTCATATCCTAGTTGGACGGTGGCTAGTCCTCTTACGCCCCCTGAATTTATCTTTGACCAAAAACACCACCCTAGATTTCTACAGCGCCTACCGATGGGCGGTACCGTCCTCAATGGGAACCACGGATTTAAACTTTAAAATAAATTTGTCGATAATGGAATTATTTATTCATATATAAGTCAAATAAATAATTACGTAAGTCATAAACCGCAGTATTTATTAATAAAATGAAATTATTCGGCCTAAAATATGTCCTGATCATTGCAATACTAAATTTAACGTGTCTTTCTTGTTCAAGTTCTTAATCATTGTAGATTGAAGGGATTGTTTAATATTAGCGATCGCAATAATGAATTAATGAATAATGTGAATGTAATGAAGTGTAAGTGTTTGCACTTGAAATGATGAATGTGAAACTATTTTTCAAAGTTTTTTTTATGTAAGATGTAAAAATTTAAAAATGTAATGAAAAATTTTAAATCGGGAGAACATTTTAAATTAAAATGTGTTTTTATTATTATATGAATATATTTTTATTGTGAAAAAGCTATTAATTCAATATTCTTGTTTTGTCAAATTACCAACATCCGGTTTAAATGTTTCTTATTAATGAAAAACATTTTTATTGTTGTCAAATTTATAATTTAAACTGTCCAAATTTATATTTAAAAAACCGTGTAAAACGAAAGAGCTTTTAATATTAGAATTCTAAAATATACCGACATGTTTTGTTTTAATTAAGTTTTAATTTATTTTTATTTTGTTTGAACTAATAAATTTTACCAAGGGATATCAATGGGCATCAATCTAATCCGAATCAAAATTTATGTTTTATCCAAGCAATTGAAGAAAAAACTTCGGCTATTTATGTGAAATCGGAAAATAATTTCATTTCTATGCTGGTTCCATTCAAAACGAATCCATCTAGTTTTTCTGTAGTATTTCCGTTTTTGAATTTTAAATGTCCAACGACTTCTAAAAAACTAGTGCTATTGAGCATATCAGTTTGTGAATCCTCGAAGTAATTACGTTAATTTTTTTTTAATATTAGCAATTATATTAGCAATGATTTGTGACAATAGTCAGTAGATAATTGTTTAAAATTTTTTTTTTTTAAATTAATTATAATTATTTTAGTGTTTTAGCATCAACTAAATTTCAATTAGTTTGTTGTACATCTCCAAATAGAGATATGAAAAGACATTTTGAAAAGCTTACTTCAAAGTCGTCGAAAAATAAAGTTCCATCGAAAAGAGAGAAAATAATAATTGATGGTAACTATGTTTAATTTTTATTTCTTTTTTTATGGATACATTAATTTTTATATAAAATAAAAATCATTTTAAATAGATAAAATAGATAAAAAATAAAATTATGTCGATAAGAACAATATAATAATTGATGGTAATAATGTTAAATTTTAATTTGTTATTATACAAAAGTTATTTTTTAAGAAAAATAAAAAACAATTAATATAACTTTTAATTATTGCGTCAATAGATTTTACGCAAATTAACCCATTACCTCCCACTATACTCACATGGGCACACTTGTTAAAGGCGTGATTTCATGTTTTCCTAAAATGATTATCCTGGAAGTAATGACCCATTTCAACAATAGATGGCACTAGTAGTCTAAGAAAAATTCAATAATTTCTCCATATCTTTGTAATAAATGTTCTAATTTACCCAAAATGTAATTAATAACAATTAAAAGTAATTTTTACATGTAGTTTTCTTTTGAGCGTTAATGGGTTAATTACAACAATGTTTTCAGTTAGACATCACAAGGGATTTATTTTTCTGTTAGTTCAATCGAGCGTATGAAATATTTTTTGCTAAGACATAATTTAATCTAAAAGTTAAATGCTTTTGATGAAAAGAAAATCTGTGTATTTTTTCCTTTTTAACTTGAAAATATTTCAATCACACTTTCCTACTCGTAGAAGCTTATTTGATAGCATGGATTAATAAAATATGACAACTCGTTTTAAAAATAATTATATTAACTAATTTGATTTGTAAAATAAACAAACAAACTACTTCAGTAATATTTTAATAAACAAAAACAATATGTTTAATCAGCTCCATGTTAAAACGTTGGGTGTCCTGTGTAGAAAACTAAAAAAGAAGAAATTATTTAAAAATTTTATTGAATTCGTTTTTATTGATTTTAATTTAAAAAAATAACACAAAGAAATTAAAAAGCAATTATTCTAGCTCTTTTTGTGGCAAATTCATTAATCATATTATTGTAATCAAATTAAATTTGTTTATTTTAGCTTGACAGGTTGTAACTTTTTGTTTATTAAAATAAATCAACTGGGATATATCAATTATTTTATTTATTTGTTTGTATGTTTTAAATAACTTTGTCATTGACTATCACGTCGATTTGAAATTATTATATTCGTAATCGCCTTTTTAAATTTTTCAATATTTTGATTAATATTTTGCATTTTATTTTATTTGTTGAATTTGGTAAATTATGCATTGTTATTGTTTAGTCGATAGTTTTTTGTGCATGTTTGCATCATTTTTGACCAGTGGTTCCCAAACTTTTTTGGCTCATCGCCCCTTTCTGGAGGTTTACTGTTACTCATCGCCCCCCCCCTCATCTTGTAAGAAGCAAGTAGTCTTTTGTCAAGATCGGTTTCACGTTTAGTAAATAATTCACTCAAAGTAGGTCGTTTATCAAATTGGACTTTGAAGTATGTTCTCTTGATAAACGATCTTTTATTCGCGAAGGCTTCATTGTTTCATTACTATTAAATGTTTTATTACATATATTTTAGTTAAATCCATCTTTAAATTTAGTAAATTCAGTAAAAGTCTTGAAACCAACAATATATATATATATATATATATTTGATCAAAAGGATTTATAAAATAATAAGTTTTTAATTTTTTACAAAAACCGCCACTCCAATTATTAAAACAACCAGATATCTAACTCTCCCCTTCTTAAGACTTTTTCCACTTCTTCAGCCACTCGATTCTTCTTTCTTTCGTTCCTTCTTGTGAATGTAGTTCGACTCGATGAGGTCATAGAAATCTGACGATTTTATATGGGTCATCGTATTGCATACCATCCTTGTGCCTGTTCTGGGGCTCTTTACGTACGAGTACCTCCTCCGCCACCTCGAAAACACGAGTGCCCCTCTTTGTCTTATCCATAGCTCTCATAGTGTCTGCGGCTTTACTCGAGTTAAATCTCGAGTCTTCGATTCTTTCGCTTCTTGATATCTCGGCTTGTTTCAGGTTAGAGTGTAGGTTGACACTTCGTCCATAAATTATCTCAAATGGTGTTAAACCTGTAGCACTTTGTCGACTGCTATTTATAGTGAACTCTATTCTGGATAGAAGTTCGTGCCAGTTTCTCTCTTCACATCCACTTGCCAATGTTGCTGTAATAAGATCTCTTATCGTTCGTATGGTGAGCTGAATTCCTATTTGATTCCAAGTTGCTGTAGCTTCTGTCTTAGGAAATTCCCTTCGAAATTTCGACCTCTATCTGTTAAAATGCTCTTCGGTTTTCCAAATCGATAGATCCAACTATTAAGTATTGTTTTGAAAATTGTCCCTTCGTCTTGCTTTGTGATAGCAGTTAAAGAAATCAGTTTGCTAAAACGGTCCACCATAACTACCATATATTTTTTTATGGCGTTCATTTCCATGTAAGCCACATCCATAAAAATCTGTTCTAGGAATTCAGAGCTATATCTAGGAATAAATGTTTCCTTGGTTCTTGTCTGGTCGATCTTTCTCTTAGCGCAGATCTCGCAACATCGTAAACAGAGTTGGATTGTTTCTTGCATTTTCGGCCAATAAAATATCTTTTCCATATAATGAAATAATTTCTTAACTCCAATGTGACATGGTTCTTTATGTAGGGTTGTTGTTAACAGGCCTGCAAATGTTTCTGGGACTAACATTAATATATTTTTGTTCTTTTCTACTGTTATTAATCCTCCATCAATTCGTGTATTTTTTACGTTAAAAGGAAAGCAATTCTTTTTCTCCAGTGTACATCCATTTTCCAATATTTCTCGCAGCTCTCGAAACCGAATGTTTTTTTGTTGTTGTTCTAATCTAATCTTTGATTTTCCTTGCTTAGCTTCTTCGTGTCTTGTTTGACACTGGGTGCAAATCATACTTTTTAATTTTGATAGTCCATCTGCATTCGAGTGTTCTTCGCCTTTCCGATATTTTAGTTCAAAATCATATTCCGACAGGTTAGCTAACCATGTTTGGAACTGCGGACTGATTGGCGTTTTAATCTTCCCTCTTTGAATACTCATCGGCTCCAAAATCGCCCCCATTTATTTATCGCCCCCCAAATAACAAAATTCACCCACTTGGGGGCGATCGCCCCCAGGTTGGGAATCACTGATTTAGACGATCTCAACAATACTAAAATATTAATTCTTTAGTTGCTTTTTGATATAAGTAGTATTCTTATGGTATAAATTAATATTTGTTTCAAATAATAAAACTATCCCATTTCATTTCTTATTACTGAATATTTAATATATTTTTTATTATTATGCAAAAATTTTAGTCGGGTTTTTTTGTTTTAACAGATAAAATTTAATTTAATTTGATTTAAAAACTATTTTTGTTTTAAGGGAAATCTTTGCAATGTGAACCTGTGGTCAATAAACAAACTATTAATGAAAAAATAAATGGAAATCCTCAATATGTGATTATGGTAATTAGTATTACTTTTATAAAATATATATTAACTAAAGATTGAAATGCTTTACAAATTTGTAAATTTTCAAGATTTCATTGATCTAATAAAAAAAATCTTTCTTCGAATATTTTTTCTAATTTTTTCTGAAAAAAATTATTAAATTTTAATTAAATTTTATTTTTCCATTAATTAAAATGTTGGAATTTATTGATTAATTAATTTTCACCTTTTTAATATAAAATTAATTTTAATTCTGTTATCACATGTTTTTAAATTTTATATTTTTTATGTTTCCTTTATTTTGCTCTTTCATTTTGACTTAAAAACTCAGAGCTCTAAGATCTTATATGTTACTGTATTTCAGCATCCATTAAATATTTTTATTTTATTATAGACTGAGAATTATGAAATCTGGAAAATTCTAAATATAGTTCATCAACAGTTAATGGAGCATTTTGACTCTAATAAAAAATGAAGTTTAACTATTATTATCATGAAGTAAATTTTATTGATATTTATTTATGTTCTTTATCATTTTCGAGATAATTAAATGGTTTTATTTAAATTTTGATATTAATTTTAATTACAGTAACTTCCGGATATAATAAAATGTCTTTTGTCAGAAAAAAATTATTATATTCAGATTTTATAATAACCGATTTCCTTAAAATGGAACGTACAGTACAATACAAGCACTATTGCCACACACTTATTTTATTTTATCTATATTTCAGTATTTAGTATTTAGTATCTATATTTTACTATATTTAGAAAATACTGTAATTAAATTAAATATTCATTTGTAACAATATAATTCCAAAATTGAGTTCCATTAACATGGCTATTAGACAAAATTTCAAATCATTAAGTTAAATTTAATTAAAATATCTTTATTTATTAATCATTTTAAAGGAATGCATAGGTACATTTTGGAATTTATACATTATTTGAAAGGAAATATTAATCATCAAATTCTCCAATGATTTATGGGATCTTCTTGAATAATAAATAAGATTAGTTAATTGGTTTGTCGATTCCAGCAGCTTCTAGTGACATCTAATAAATTTAAAATTCGAATCTTCATTTTTACATTTTGAATATTTAATTAGCTTTAAATTAATTTTTAATAAATTCCATTTTTATTTTATAAATATTTTTTGAAATGTTTATAACATGTGATAGATGTTGAAAATAAATAAATACTTTTGGAAAATAATGTGCGTTTCACTAAAAGAAAAGAAATTTAAAAACACAACGCCCAGGTACTAATTTTATAAGATATTTTAAATTGTAAGTCTATTAACAATGTAAATTTTACATGATTCAATTAAAATACGCCTATTTCTATTTTAACACGAATTCAAAATGTATTTCCATTCCCCTTTTCTACAAGTTTTTTAGTTTAATTATTAAAATTTCATTAAAAATGTTAAATTATTTTAAATATTAAATACGATAAAACCAAATTCTAAGTAAATGTTTGTCATGTTATTATATAATTCTTTTATTAAATAATTTATAAATATATGTTTTATTTAACATTTAAAAATTTATGTTTATTATTTTACTTCTCCTAAAATAACATAAATTTGTTTGATTGATCGATTTAAAAAAAATGTTTAATTGTAAATTAAAAAATATTTATTATTAAAGCAAAATATGATTTGAAATATTAATAAAATTATATTTAAATATTTTATCCAATCATTATCAAAAACTTTTCTTCTTATTAATATTTAATAATAATTTTGTAATAATTGTTTTTAGTTTATTTTCAGGTAGCTAAAGAAATTTTTACAAAACCATTTGAAGCCCATTGTGACTTATGAAACGTTTGATTGAGCATATGAGTTTACATTAAACATTTAACTTTTACAATTTCAACTTAACACTTTTGAAAAAAAAAACAAACATTTTTTGATTAAGAAGATTTTATCATTCGGTTCTGTGGTAAATTCACCTAGCATTTCATTTTGATAATTTTGCAGTTAGAGATTATTTTATTTAATTTCGAGTAAATCTATCCAGGCATTATATGTTTCTGTATAATTTATCATAGCATTTTTAGAGGCTTTTGCTGTTATCGTGGTATAATTCTATGTGGTTTTGAATGATTTTCAGATTTACAAAGATAATTTTGCATTTCCTTCACCAATTTCAATGTGATTTTAGTTCTCTACTGTTTATTATTTAAATTTATATTTTTTTGTTTATTATTATGAAAATTTGGATATTGTTGATTATTTTTGTAAGTTGAATAATTACTGTGTCATTGCTGATTGGAAAACGCCTTTATCGCATTTTACTATTTGGATTTATCAAGATTATTATTGTTATAAGAATATGTTTACATGTATAATTTATTATCATGGCTTCAATGCTTGCCTTTTGATTTTCAATATATGAAAATTATATTACTAGAAAATATTAATAGTTTATAAATATGTCAAAAATCAAAAATATTTTGATGAAGGAATAATATTTTTTAATCCATTTTAGGGGACATTTTTTAATTAAGAAATGATAAAATAAATATTGGTTGTCCGGTATTTAAAATAAAAAATAAAAAAATATTTAAAAAAAATTAATTAATTTAAAACAAGATTGTAAAATCTATATTTTTTCGGAGGGGTTGGAATAATATAAAAGTGTTTGTAAAATAATATCTGTGTTGCTTGAAATCCAAGGAAGTTTAAACAATAAAATCAAATTAATTAAATTAAATTCGTTTAAATATTTAATCATTGCGATTGAAGAAAACGAAATTTGTTGTTTAACAATGGGGAAATTTATATAATAGTAAAATTTAATTTATTTTTAAATTAGGAAATATCTGACACCGATTAAAATAAGGAATCGAATAGCTTATGACTCATTCATTTTGTCGAGGTTTGAAAGTAAATTATTAAATTATATAGTTCAGATTAAAAGGAATGACGAAATTGAATGGCGGTCAAGCAGAGAAGCAATGGCAAAGAAAGATATGATAAAAATAGAACTATAAAAGGGTACAATCAGACATGAAATGAGAAAATGCGCAAACCTGAGGAAGTGGAATAAAGTGAAAAGTTATCGAAATTGAAGCTGGAAAACGGGAGAGGGATAGATTAGAAAATGTGTAGAAAGGGTCGTAAAACAGACAAATGTGGAAAAACGTAAAATATTAATTAATTAATTGTCTAATGGGAAACCCTAGCTAATGGAAAGCCCGAGCCAATGGAGAACCCGAGCGATGAAGAAAACCCGAGCACGGCAATTTGGAAGGGTAAACAAACGAGGAATTCAGAGGGCAATTATCCAAACAACCGGATAAACGAGGGTAAACAAAAGACGGGGAATTACGAAGAGAGTCAACAAAAATAGTCAATTATGGAATAATAGCTAAAGAAGTCAAAACCAATTAGGTCAAAAATGGGACAATTACAACCATTATGGGAGTATATAAGGAAACTCAAAATTCACATAATCGGCAATAGCCTTAGGTAGGGATACAAAGAAACAGACGACAGGAGTTCGAGGAATAAAATAAAAGGAAAAAGGAATTATAAGAGGAATTTAGGAGTCAGAAAGGAATATTAAAAGAGTTCGGATCAGAGAGCGGAATCAAATAAAAGGTGAAACTTATTTTTTAAATCGTACAAGGCCGAGACCTTCCAGAGCGGAGTTCGATCTGAAATTGTGTGAGAATTGTGATTAACCAACAGTGTGATTAATTGTTGAGAGTTGTGAATTGTTATAAAACAAATATACGTTGGGAGCAACGTTCCCTCTAAGCTGCGCGCGTGCGCGCGCGCGCAGCAAAATTATTTTCAGCGCAGTATATTTAATTCAACCGTTTCATGGCAGTTGTTCCTAGTAAAAAGCACACGGAAATTGTCGATGTAAATGGACCACCAGCAGCGAAGACCGGTTATCTACTTAGTTTTCAACATAGTCGCTACAGTTATAGAATACAGTGTTGACAATAATCTCTTACAACCACGTTATAGCATTTTGACGCTCATTTGTATTTAAAGGCTGCTCAGCGCAGCTGACTTTGCGCGCACTGCTGCTTATGGCTTAGAGGGAACATTGGTTGGGAGTTTGTGTTTATTGATTTTGGAACACGTGGAGTCAGAGTAACCAACGGTTGATTTTGATATCATAAAACCCAACAATTTTATCAACCAGAAAAATAGTAATAAAGAAAAGAAATGTAAATATTGTCCTGCTAGTACATTCGCAACACTCGCATCCTATTGAATCACTTTTATCGCCAACACTATCATAATTGACTGGA